>CAKAOI010032116.1:0-124249 GCA_916701655.1 Sebastiscus albofasciatus
TACAGCGCAGTGATCAGTGCTAATACAGCAACATAATGTCCTGCAGGTTTACATGTTTGCAACGGCACTCTGTCAATGCCTGTTTCTGCCACAACAAAGCCTGTCAGACGCATTATGGGTTGAAGTGATCAATATTTTTTATTACCACCACTTTGTTCTACCTCTCGCACATAAGCTCCAGAATAATTGACATTTATGCAATTATCGGGGCCAGTGCCTTTCTTTTCTACACAAGTGTGCATGTGTCTGTGCATGTGTCCGTGTGTTTGTTCCTTTCTATAAATGAACATGTGGCAGCATGTGGTTATGTATTAGAGAGTTATGATTTGTGTTTGTGTACTGATCTGTGTGCGCTAGCGTTGGATATTGTGTGTATACCGCGTGCGTGCGTGTGTGCGTGCACGTCTGTTCATGTAAGAACTTAAAGTTAGAGTCCCTCATAATGAGAAGCCCATAAAGGTGAGGCTGGATCACAGGGAAAGGGCATCAGAACAAGAAGTGATGATGGTCGCTATGGTGTTGGCCTCCGCGGTAACCAATCACAGCTGAGAAAAAAAAAAAGCACAGCACATGTAGTGACACAGAGCTATACTGTACCTATTTTAATTCAGCCTCTGCAAGAACAGACCCGTCCCTACAGCGGAGATGGTGGAAAGAAGCTAAATCACACTCGATATCAGCGTTGGCTACAACTGCCATCAATGGGTAATCAATAGAGCGGTGCACCTATGGGAGACGTGTTCCATTAAGTCTGCAGGTCAATGTGTTTGCCAGCAGATAGCACTGGTTTATTTTCCCTGACGCTTGTCCACCAGTCCGATACCCCACATGCTTTATTAGCTGCCCTGCTTGGCTCCATTGATACGTATCAGTGGTCACCCCCGGAGTCCTATCAGTCAGTGACTCTCAGAAGACAGAGGGTGAGCACATACGACATCTGACCTCTGACCCGGGATGACCCTCAGATAATTAGGTGTGTGTGTTTACCAAACATCTGCTCCGCTTGCACCATTGCTCTACTGTCTGAAAAATAGAGTCACATTTATAACACAGACACAAATACTATTAGTGAGTTATGATGCAGAAGTGGGCTAAATATTGAGCGAGATTAGTAACAGACAGAAAACTGCAGCCAAATTTCAACTACCCAATATGTTATTGGCTGGTTTAACTAAATTGTGAAAATGTGGGTATAATTTTTTTACATAATTTGTCCTTTAGTTGATATTTCTTTCTTTGTCAGCATCAAGCTCTTTTGTCAGCACGTATATGTCATCACTACACAGGCTGACAAACAGAATGTGAGAACATGCACCGAACACAAGCGCTAGTAATTAATGAAATGACCTCTGAATGCTGCACCTACAGCAGCCCCTTCTCATCACAGCTACACACACACACATACTGGAGTAGAATGCCAGTCTGTAGCTGCTGGAACCTGCCAATTATTCTGTACTTTACTGGACCCTCGCTGCATCGGAGGTGTGATTGGAATAACAACCATCCTCCGAGCCACGCAATTCTCCATTCCCTGTAGGGCGGCACTGAACCGGCAGGGGTAGACGAGATGGTAGCGACGACGAGGAAGAGGATGCGTACGAGACGGTGGAAGAGGGAGAGGGAGAGGAAGCAAAAAGCCAAGGATTACATGATGCAGGAGAGGAGAGGGGGGTGGGGGGGGGTGGAGGGGGGATACAGGGGGAGAAGTCAAAGCCGGGGCTCCCTGGCAACATGCAGAGGCAGAGGCAGTGTGAGAGTGAGTGCTGTCTGAGTGACACTCACTCTCATATCCCCCCCTCTGGGGAAATAACCCCCTTAATCCAGCGTGCTCTTTCAGATAGACAAGATCACCCTTCTTCTCCCAGCAAGGATATGAAACGCTCCCCCTTGTGATTCAAATACCAGGGATGAGGGCTGGAAATCGAATAGACAACAATGTGACGTGGCGCTACTAGAGAGAGACATCAATGGCCCCGTCTCCTCCCCTCCGGCAGCTGACTCGCTGCCACCGACGGAGGCACAAAGTCATTGGTTAAAGCTGGAGGAAGTGGCCTGCCATTGGCTCATTTGTTGGGAGGTGGCATAACATTGGTAGTAAGAGGCACAATTTTAGAGTGAGGCGCCTTTTACTCTAAACACCTGCTTTTTTTATAGGACAAAGAAATCCTATTTAATGTTAGAACATTTTGTGTATTTATGCTACGATATGGTGTGCAGGTTTTTTTCATTTAGTCTAAAATAGCTGGCCTAAATTCTTGGTTTCTGAAAATCATCTAGTATATCCTCCCTGCTGTTTTTAATGCCAAGACCCTTTTAGTAATATCCTTTTTAATAAGCACACACACAATGTGACAAATACTCAGAGACGGAGTTAATTAACAGCGCACAGCGCTGGACGGATCGTGGAATCAATAAAGTAAAGGCGGGCCCGGTCGCAGCAGGCCGAGCGGCAGGACCCGCCAACCACGCAGCCTTTCAGTGTAAACCGAGGGAGGTCTTTTTCTCTCCTTACTGGTAAATCACTCCACAGCCAGGCTGCTTGGCACACAGAGCGAACTGCAGAGCTAGGCCGACACAGTGTGATATTATATTAGCATTACAAAGGCTTTCCCACCATCTGTGACACGCAGTGGAAAAAAAAAAATCACTTTTCTGTTTCCAAGCCCCGAGTGCTGATGTTTCCATAGGTTCTGTGAGGGGGGCTGATGGGAGTGTGGCTGGGGGATGACAAACGAAACATGCATTTATTACAGCCTCTCTGACACGTGTGATTCACCTCCAGTTCAGTAGGCTACATACAGTAACACGCTCACGGTTATTCAAAGCCTTTTAACTTCAGCTCAGGGTTAACAAATACGGTTATTCAGAGCCATTACAAACCTATCAATGTTACAACACTGCACTCTGTGGCATTTCTACACTGATTCAAAAAGATAGGTTTATGATCATTTCTAGCATAGCGTATGATACAAAAAAAATAAATCCATAAAGTGCTATGTTCTCCTTAGCGAGAGCAGATAGAGTTCTGTGCTTCACTCAGCGGCCTAGGGGAATGAATAGACTTGGCTCGTCCACACAGCTCTCCTTGCTTTCCACTGTAGCCTGTTGTCACTAGCCCCTGGTCGTACGCCAGTCGCCTACTTGGCAGGGAGAGGTGCTGTACAAAGCAACTGGCAGGTCTGGTAAATAATGCTGATGGAGTGTGATAGAGAGAGAAGCATCTCCTTTATTCCACACAGCTACTCTATCTGTTTCAGCGGGTACAGAGGAGAGACAAATGCCGCCTGCTTTTTTTTCCTCCAATCTATTCGACTGGAGGAAAAAACCGTACCTAGCTCCTCTTTGTGTTATCTTTCATGATGTTTGCCAGCTTAAGAAAAACCAATAGCCCTCAGCCAATGGCTTACCAGAATACCCAGCACTGCAGGAGCAGACAACCTGCCAACAGCTGGGATTTACAGTTGAAACTTCATGCATACAATTACACAGATGAAGGAGGGACAAGTGGACAATAGCAATGCAGCGTTGAGGGGAAACACTCATCCAGGCAATCATGCAAAGCCCTCTACTTAGTTAGTAAAACAGGATAGAGGGAGAGTGAAAGGACAGACGTGATTACCATAGTGACTTCATAGTTCAGGCTTCGGCATCAACACAGAAACATGATCACCCTCCTGTGTGAATGCTGTGACTTCTTTACCTCCTGCCAGCACTATATTACCAATACTAGTTTAGTTGTAGAGTGGTGGAGGCCATGGTTCCCTCGACAAAAAGCCAATGGGATTTTTCCATTGGGTTTTGGATTATTGCAGAAAATGAGCTCTGTGGCAAACACACCTTTATGATACTTACACGTTTTGTTCAGCAAGAGAATCTTCACGAGTGAACACCACTTTTATGATTTTTGAAGTGTGAACATAATCAACAGAAGTAAAAAGCTAACGTTAGGCTATAAACAAACTACTCCGCGGTTGCATGAACGCGAGTATACACAACAAGGCTGTAAAGGCGGACGAGTCGGCGTGATGATGTTTTGTAGTCTCATTTATCAGCTTGTTAGCAACTGCCTTTTTTAAGACACGTAAAAGCTTCAAAATTCACAAGTGGGATATTCACGGGTGTATTTTATATCGTAGAACAAAACGTTAAAATCTCTTAAGCTTGTGTTAACCACAGACCTTATTTCAGGCATCTAACTAAAAACCCATTAAAAACAACCCACTGACTTCCGGGCGAGGGAACCGGAAGTGCTATAATGCTAACTTATATCCTGGTTTTAGGACTCATTCCTGCACCACTCTACAACACGTTCTCATCCCAACTTGTCATATACCACTGCTTTATCACGCCCATGGCGTCACTTTATTTTTGGCATCAAAACAACTAGAGTTACCCTTGGGTCACCTTAGGATTAGGCATCAAATCCACTATGGTTATGTTTACGAAAGAACTACATGGTTGGGTTTAAAACCTCTACGTGTTTACAGTGAATGTGACAGTGAACGTTGTGAACAGGGGACACCAACAAACAGCTGATTGTAACATGACGCACGGGACATGAACAGCGGCCTCCTGGATGAAAGCATTGTGTTTTTGGGACCCATCCACCTCCCCTCCCGCCCGCATGGTGTATGTCTTACCACTCTTAAAACTATGTTACCACACCCTCGGCGCACTTTCTCGGATTATTTGCTATTTCCGTGGATGGGTTTACATCATAGTTAATGGAACGCCCAATGCATTTCACACCGGCACTGAAGGGTGCCTTGTGCGGCGGTACCGAACGCAGATGGCCGTGACAAAGCCTCAGCATTTGACGCCCTGATATATGATAGCAAACTTTACAATGTTGTGATGTGACCAGCGATAGCTATCGTTAGCTAATGTCGGACACTCGCCAAGTCAGCTGCTCAACTGGCTCTCACACAACTCAATTTCTCGCCGATCCGTTATTTCTCCTAATCCTTCTCTGTTGCTGGTCTTCAGGACACCTAACAGGCTCATAATTATAAGACTGTTGTCCGTCATAAACGTATGAATATACCTCTTCAGTGTCACAATTAGCATTGTAATCCATATTTATTTATATTAAACCGGCCGCCCTCCCTCAGCCCACATCACTTCTGGACCGGTTTGTTTTTTTATGCGAAAGTAAGAGATATCTTACAAAAACGCCTCCAGATGTCACTGTAGTGCATGTTTATGTGTTTTATTTTCCCTACACATTGATTCACTGGGGGCTCTAACCTGCAAGCTGCTCTTTAAGTTCAGTCATTGTAGCGCAGAGCTCTGCAGGAGATTTCCATTCACTGTTGTAAGAGTTTGTATTTGTGGCTTTATGCTGAGGCTCTGGCAGAGCCGAACCAGGACCAGAAATACCACCATTAACATTGCTCATTATCCCTATTCATTAAGATTACGAACCGCCATCAATGCCTCCTGTGTGGGGACATGAAGGAGGTGTGCAGCTCACCAGAGGCTATATCTAACAGGAGAAAGCTCTGCATAGTCTATGAGCACACATCCAAGTGGCAGTGGGCAAAGTAAGCATGAACACTTGTCAGTGGAAGGGAAAAATCCTCTAAATGGTGTAATGTAATCCATATATTTGAATGAATTCTTCACCCATGTGGATCCCTGTCATTTGATGTGGGTATTAACTGGGAGTATTACTGCATAAAAAGAGCATATATGGCTCAGTGGCAGTATATAAAGCCACTTTCATCCATGTGGGAGTGCGATGGGTCAATGAGGTTTCCAGCCCGGTGTAATATTCCTGTCACTGAGCCTCATTCTGAAAACACCTGTAGATGCATCTTCCCTTTCACTAAGAGTAATTCGCATTAGCATATGGCCCAGAATATCCAGCCCGGCGAAGCAGTCAGGAAGACAGCCCGGTGAGAGCGGAGGTAGCGGGGTTAGCTCTCTTGTCAAAACCAATATCCACCTCTTGAAGACTAGACTGGGGGGAGAGGCAGCCAAAATCATCTGCATAAAGGAGAGGCACTAAAAATCACCTCTCATAAAATACGACAGGGGGGGAGCCAGCTCACACTGGTTAAAGCGTGATGAAAGGAATGGAATCCAGCACAGCTCCCTGTCTGTGGATAATCAAACATCCCTGGCGCTAAAAGCATGGCATTCAAATTCAATTGTGAGAGCTGCTACCGTCTGAGAAAAGAAAAAGGAATAGGGGAAAAATACATCGTTGTTTTGAACTTTTGCGGGAGCTTTAAAAGATGTGTTTTATAACGCCTCCCATTACACACAAACCCTATAAGCAGAAAAATAGTTAACGCTGTAAAAGAGAAATGCAAATGCGTCAAATGATGATTGATTGGTAATGCAATGAAAACAATAAGGATTTGCGCAGGCAGAGGTGTGATCTCATGATAGCACATCAAATCCCCAAGGAAACATATTAACCAGCAAGATGATGACAATATATCACATGGATTATCACAACATGTCAATGCACAAGATACTCCTGTTGCGACAAGCCGATCACCTTGTACGGGTGAAGTGTCAGAGAAAAGACAAAGGATTAAAAGATATGTAAAAAAAAAAACAATGCTTTAAAATGTAACTGGTTATAAATATATCTACGGGGCAAAATATGAAAGAGCTGCACACGTCCACTGACACAACAACAGCAGGCTTTTAGACATGTACATGTAGTGGTGCGGCAGAGCAGCCGAGGCAACAGAGAGAGGGAGCATGAATGCCTTATTACAGTGTGTGTGAAGAGGAGCTGGGAGCAGGGAGGGAGAGGGGAACGTCTCAGTGACAGAGGCAGAGGAGGCTGATGAAAGCCCTGCACAGAGCGGTCCAAAGCGCCGACACATGACACAGCTCATAACTGCTCACCATCCAGGACAGGATCGCATTCATGTAGCCCTCTTCTTCATGTATATTTAAACACTCGCAGCTCTAGTTCAATTTCAGCTAAAAACATTTGCTTTTACAGCACACACACACACACACATATTTATATATATATATGAAATACCAGGGCGAGTCTCACATGGCAGTGAGCTGGAAAGACGAAGCCGCAGGTGACCCCAAAATGGAATGTTTTTTTCTTTACGTCATACTTTCGTTTTAATTAATAGAAAAATTGAGCAGGCTGTAGTGGCTCTGACACATTAAGACTGTGTGATCTTCACACATGGGTGTATCTTCAAGGCCCTTGGTGTGTTTGTGTATGGGTGTCAATGTGAGAAAGTGCGTGGGTGTATTTGCTTGACTATATCTTTGCATAAGAGAAGAAAAGGGGAATGACGTGGTGATGAGAGCGAGAAAGAGTATAGACACGAGGGCTGAGAGCGAATGAGAGAACATGGTGGTAGAAAGAGAGAGAGAGAGAGAGAGAGAGAGAGAGAGAGGAGGAGGGGGGTCTCTGTGAGCCCAGGGGGTAGGTAAGATTACAGATGTACACACAATGTTCTGGAGCACAGGCCAAGGGCTGAATAACAGAGTGTTGCTGTTTCTCCAGAGCTGCTTGCTTCAGCTCACTCTGTGCCTTGTTCTGCTCAATGCCCAGGGCAGCCATTCAGAGACTCTCCCCCAGTAACAGCACAGACAGACTCTCATATCCCAAATAGTTCCTCCAACAAAATGGCACTGTTGTTGATGAGCCCTTACAAAAAATAAAAACCCACCCAAGGTAGAGAAATTCAAGGAGAAGGCTCACATTTTTCTTCACTGCGACCTTATTTGTCATTAGCCCTTCTGAGTACATCATTTCCAGCATAGTTTTTTGTTAGGTTTGGCTTATTCTAATGTTCAAATGTAGGGCAGTAGGTAATTGTTCCTCCTTTGCCTCCTTCCATTATCATTATAACCAGATTAAGGTGATACTACAATTATCTCAAATGTCATGTAAACATCCAGGCTCATGTTAGTCAAATTAAGGTAGAAATAACCCGATTAACCTGGATTACGTGTCAATCTTGTGAATTACTGCAGCACGTATAGAGCTTAGTCTGGCTTCGGTCTATATTCTGATTCTGATCGTACAGAAGAGTCTTTCCTACACACAGCAAAAAATCATCAAGACAAAAGCAATAAACATTTACAACAACACTGACCCTCCTTTTTTTCTGCTCTTAATTTGAGGCTACAACAAACCCTTCCAACACTAAACCTGATCATCAAAAAATAAAAATCATGTAAACTCAGGTTACTTTAAAGAGGACTTATTCTCATTTTCAGGTGTATCCTTGTATTTTGGGTTTCTACTAGAGCATGTTTACATGCTTTAATGTTCAAAAACACTTTATCTTACTCATACCGGCTGTGCAGCAAGACCTGTTTTCACCTTCCGTTTGAAACGCTCTGTTTGGGCTCCTGCACCCGCCAAAAAGCCCGGTCTGCTCTGATTGGTACTGGCCTACTCTGTTGTGATTGGTCAAACGAACCAAACTCTTCAGACTCCGCTCCAGCTCCGCTCTAATAGCTTTCTTTTAGGGTGTGCCAAACTATCTCATATGCAGGTATTATGCAAATGTGTTACTTGGTGACATCATCACGTTACGGAAGAAAAGGCGGGACTTCAAGCAAGGCGAGTTTGGGCTTTGAAACTTTGCAGACCTTTTACATGCACAAAACACTATACAACACACTACAGGAAAGGGAAAACACACAAAAGCATAAAAGGTCCCCTTTAATTGAACAATTACGTTTATCTTGTTTTCCTCTTTTACAGGGTTATATTGTGCATTTAAATACAGACGGTCTTACTATTATTTGCTTTTTGAATATATTCAGTAAGTACTGGGGGTGGTACAGTGTCAGAAAACAAGGTACAAAAACTTTTGTCACAGGGGGGCCGTCAATCTGACAGTAATGTGCTGCACAGTGTCAAAAGGTACAAATTCTGGGGTGGTAGTAACAGCAGAAGTAGTGATATCAAAATGTGTCTCATGCATACAGTACTGGTAGAAACACTACTGTCAGCAAGTTCTTCTTACGTCAAACATGTTTGACTTTGTTAATCTCCATTTTGTTTACAATTTATCTAACAAAAGATTGAGGGAAACACATATTATTGTGAGGTGCTGGCTCACATCCACAAATGAGAATGGAAATGCTGCTAACTCATTACCCCTGATGCAATTATTATGTAAGTATATGTACTTGAAGTTAAATCAGAGATCAACGCTTCTGCAAACAGTTACCTGACTGGAATTTGTACTGACTAAATTTATACGGTTTCAAATCAGGGCAATCCACTTGAGAGGCCAGTCCAAGGAAAGCCTGATACCAAAATGTCAACATATGAAGAAACAAACAAGCACAAAGATAAAAGTCAAAAGAAAACATCTCACGTTCAAATTAGGGAAGGAATCTACCAAAATGGTCTTGAATATTGAATTGAAGCACTATATGTATAGATATATATATATATATATATATATATTTATATATATATATATATATATATTTGTATTTTGTAAATTCCCTTCCCTAATTTGAATGTAATGTCTTCTTTCCTAGTTTGTGTTTGTCGTTTCTTGATATGTGGACGTTGTATTTCATCCTGATGAAGGCAGTTTACAGAAATCTCTATTAATTGAAATAAATAATCACAACAGAGTAATGAAAGTGTGGCTTTATAATTTCATCTATGGCGTCCTGATTCCGCAACACATCATTATAATAAAAAAATGTCACATTACATTTTGAGTGTAAACTGAGCATGAGTCTGTTAAACGTGGATGAAGTTGTGTTTAGAAGGGGCATGTCAGTGAGTAGGCTCGTGTTGAGTAAGTGCCACAGAAAATCTGACACACAACAAAGCAGAGTCCAATACAAGCATGATCACTAGCTGCTCAGAAAAAAAGAGTATTATCCAGCAGCACCCACGCTGCCACACTATTTCCTGACTGATGACATCACAAGTCAGTTCCACTTTCTGCTCTATTACGCTATTATTTTACTAATGTCAACACAAGTCTATTATCATGGCATTCATTGGTAGAGACATACATGCAAACCTCTTCAGAATCCTTTGTATATGTATGTTAAGCCTTCACAGTAAATCTTTAAAGAGGACCTATTATGCTAATTTTCAGGTGCATACTTGTATTTTGGGTTTCTACTAGAACATGTTTACCTGCTTTAATGTTAAACAAATATAATAAATATGCTTTATTTTTCTCATACCGGCTGTGCTGCAGCACCTCTCTTCACCTTCTGTCTGAAACCCTATGTTTGCTGCTAGGCAGGTATTATACAAATGTGTTACTTGGTGACATCACCACGTTACAGAAGAAAAGGCAAGGCGTTTCAGGCAGTTCAGGAGCAGTGTTTTTGTGGGGGAGAGTAGCTTTGGGCTTTGTAACTTTGCAGACCTTTTACATGCAAAGAAAACTACACTCTTCAAGGGAAGAAACACAAAAAACATAATAGGTCCCCTTTAATTTAGTATATGCTTACCAGTATCACTTCTCACTATTTAAATGCATTTCTGGCAGAGCCTGGTGAGGTCAGGTCCTTCAAAAAGCTGGCAGGATATGTATGAGAGCCTTTTCTTTTACTTGATGGCAGCAATCAGGTGGCAGCAGAACTGGTGTGTGCATTACACCATCTCTCATTGTGCAACTACACAACACATCCAGGAAAGTGAAAACACAAATCAAAAAGAGCAGAAGAAGAAGTTGTTCCACAAGGTCATACTGTGCAAACCACGAGCAACCTATGTGACACTTTTTCTCAAATCCCAAAACTACAAACATCATTTTCTTTGTATCACCTTTAAGATTTTCCAACATCAAAATAGATTTGTTGTACCAACAGCAGAAATGCAATCACGTAAACTGCTACAGTAAAACAAGGCAATTGCTTTCACACAGGATATGTATGATTATGTTATTTGTTGTGTCACTACAGCCTATATTTTATATAAATCCCAGAAAGAATAGCTGGTGTGATACAGCATCTAACGGGGATCCAAATTCGCCAACAAACAAGCAGATTATAATGATCTGACTCACTGAATGCAGACTACTTATTAATCATTTTAGTAATAACAAACTACAGAGAGACAACTATGCAGGCATCCCTCTCTTTGAAATAGCTTAGTGTACATCATTACATGGAAAGAAACATCATCTGTCCTTTGATGTATATTTAGGGTGCTCTATATTCCTCAGTTTTCTCATAGGAGAAGCCAACCTGGACTGTCTGCATCAGGAAACTATCGCCTGCTTTTGATCGTCCTGTTGCATCCAGACTGTGCAGCACTGATCACCGATACTGATAATATTCTTGGGCAACCCTGTCTCCTACAAACTTACATTCCTATACAACCAAACTGCATTCTCAGTTACGTTTTGAGGGAAACACATTTTCTCTCGGATTAGGGTCGCCATTTTAAACAGTTTTAAACATGTGGTTAATGTTGTAAAATGAAACGTAACAAAACTACATGGTTTAGTTTAGTAAAAAACATCATGGTTTGGCTTAAAATGACTACGACATTGAAACAAAACAAAAAAGCAACACTTTTAGTTTCACACGGGACACAAACAGCGAACTCCTGGGGGAAAGGCCTGTGTTTGTTGGACCCATCCACCACCCCGCCCGCCAATAGTGGACTTTCTCGCTTGTTATACTCGTTATTATCTGTGCATTCCAGTACCCCATACTACCATACTATTTAGTATGCCAGAAAAGGATTTAGTATGTCCCCAATACATAGTATGTCAAATACAGTATGCCCAAAATACCAGCATGTCCTACTACTACATCCGGTTGCATTTTGCAGTACACAAGCCAGCATGCTCGTTTGGCTATTTTGGCAAAATGTTATAACGAAGTAGTATGTCCCAATTGTATGCATACTGCATGCAACAGTACATGCTTTGTAAGGGCAGCTGCAGTATGTACTAAAAGTAAAAAGTAAAAGTATGCATTTTGGAACATAGCTTAAATCACGTAACTTTCTTCTTCTTCTTCTTCTTCTTCGTTGGTTTTAGAGGTGGTTTGCATCCAAAAAATTGCATTATTGCCTACTATTGGATTAAAAATAAGACTCAACTCTCATATCTAATCTAACTTTAAAAAATAAATAATAATTAAATAAAACATTTTCCCCCATCCTATCACCTAATAAACTATCCCCATCAATCTAGACTCTGAGAGGGCCTGAAAGCCTCTCTCAACAGCCCATGCACTTCCTCTCCAGTAATTCCCACAATCAGGTAACTTTCACTGGCGGTCACTCGATATACTACGTCACTTGTTGCTGCCTTCCGCTGACTTTTTGTGATATGTCAAAGACAAACATAATCCACGACAAAGTATGTTTCCCTTCGAACGTAATTGAGAATGCAGTTCAGTTGTATGGGAGCGTAATTTGCTTTGTGGCACACCCATGGGTACCTGGAGTTTGCACTTGTATGTTTCAAGAAAACAGGATTGTTTGGAGGGAAAAACTAGCTTCAGTGATTCATTCTTGCTTGAGCTTCCTGTATAGCGTTTTAAAACTGAATTTTGGTACCTGCAATTAACCTATGAATGAAATGAAACAGCCCAAGAAAAATCAGTTTGTACTTTAGAGTAGTATGACTGCATGTCACAGTGCTTGGCATCTAAAATGATTTTCAAGAGATGATCATGAATATTTATGAGGAAACGAAGAGAGAGAAGACCTCCATAATAATATCCCACAGACCTTGAGTGTGTCTCAATCTGATGTTGCAAAGTCAGAAACCTTGACCCTAATCATCTCAGGTCGAAACACAGATGTTAATGTTAGCATGTCGATTTAAATTCACCTCTGGTCTAAAAACAACATGAGCTTAAATAAAACAGCAGTTCAATTATTCATTACTATATATATAGTGTTTTTTAGCACGTATTCAACATACATGCACAACATTCATTGGGTGTATAACCACAGTTTTCTGTTGATGCAGCAGTGCAAGACCTCCACAGTGCATTCCCACTGACCTCATGGTATAAACCCACATTAACCGTCAGTCCAAACATCCATGATGTCGCTCCCAAACTGTGTTTAGCACTTAACTCTGCTTGGCTTTGGTGTGAAAGGATTAACATGGGTAACATAATGATAATAATACAGGATTACATCATTACTACAGAATGAATTCTAAATAAACTGATGGCTTTAATAATAAATTGTGTTCTCGTCAATCTATAGCAACGCAATTTAAGATTGTTGCATATTAATTTAGTTTGTTATATTAACTTTTCATTTGGTGATCAAATAAAGAATTTCTACACAGTTACGCTGCAGTTACAAGTAGTACAATGGTAAAGTGGCATGATTATCAGATTAACTGGTGGTATTTATGGGGAAAGTATCCTCATACAATGATTTATATGATATCTTCCGAAAAATTATTCACAATTTTTTGTGCGTTTTTCTACAAATGTCCAGCATTATGTGACACTCCGCTCATTACATTCATACAGTCTTTTCAAAATAAACTTCCATCTTCACAGGAAACAACTTCGTAACAAAACTACTTAGTTAGGTTTACGAAAAGATGGTGGTCTGGGTTAAAATAACTCCAGAAGTGGCGTAACTTAGCTTGGCAAGATAAATCAACGTTGACCTCTGGTTTCACAAGGAGAACAAACACCAACCTCCTGGGCGGAAGTTTGGTGTTTTTTGTCCCACCCATCCGCCCCGACCTCCTTCCTAAGCAGTGTTTGTCACTCTTTATACTTTCTGGTTCACAATTACATGGATTACTTACGAATTGATTTCATGGGATATATGAATGAATGAATCACAGGGGATTACAGGTAGGTATAACTACAAACGGTGTATGAGAATGGCCTGTTATGGAACTGCTGACCTATGAATAGTGACGACCAGGAATATCAGCAAGCTGAAGAGGTCGAATGCAGGTGGAGTGTGAGTTCATTATCTTGTGAGACACATTTGAGGACATTTGAGAAACATTGAGTTTCTGTGTATAACACCTCTTTGCCTCTTGGTTCTTAAACAAGTTCATGGATGAGTATTACAGAACTAAAATCTCTCTGTAAAATCTACTGTAACAGTCAGATTGACTTGGCTCTTCAATAGAATTGGTTTGTGACCATGACCAGTATTAAACACATCTGGGGCTGTCACTTGACATGGGAAACTATCTAACTCCTCTCTGACCTCCAGCAAACTGCAGACGAGTGCTGCAACTTGACAGAAAACCAGCTTGAGTCAAACTCACTGGTGTTTCTGATGTACAAAACACATTCACTATATGATTTTGCAGCTACTGTATATAGTAGCACACAACCTGTGTGTTTCTCCTACAGCACACTGATTGAAATTCTTCTCATCCACAGAGTAGCTGATATTAATATTACAGATGATAACGCACAGATAGTAATGCTATCATCCAAAACAAAGATGATGTGGAGGAATGAAAGGGGCTACAACTAACAATTGTTTCTGTTATCAATAAATCAGACTATTATTTTATTGATTAATTGATTAATGAGCTGTTTTATAAATTGTCAGAAAATAGTGAAACATTCAAACAGTCCAAAGCCAAAAGGTAATCAGTTCATTATCATAGAAAACTACAAAACCCACGGTGCCCTGATGGAAGAGATTTGGGTGCTGACCATCGACCACAACAAAGCAGAAACTTGGAACATTTTGGCATTTTTGCTTAAAACATTAGAATTAATCGATCAACAAAATTGTTGCTGATTAATTTCCTGTTGTTCAAATAATTGATTAATTGACTAAAAAGTATTCAAATTTTCGGTGTTGAAGTACCTGTCAATCTGAGCGTTAGTTACTACTGTGACTACTTACTTTATCGTATTGAGGTATTTCGATATTTCAGCCTGTTATCAGGCCATTCAATAGGCGTTATCGGTCGCTATAAGCACCATGAATTTGGGTCAATGGGGGCCTACTACACCTACTAGTATGTTTTATCTATTCACATGGTAGATCACCGAAAGAAGGTGTAAAAGAACACGACAGCGACCTCTAGTAATGATTATGACAAGAGCAGAACCGTAAGTCAGGTGCTGTAGTATAGACAGCGTGAAACTCCATATGGGTTGGAGGTTGGTGTGATAGATGGGCCAAGGTTCACATCCCATGTGAAACCAACGTGTAGTTGTCTTTGTGTTCACAAGCGTCAAGATTCCCTCTCATTTTTTAAACATAGTTATTATAAGAAAAAACGTAAAAAACATGTTTTTCCCTAAACATAACTAAGTGGTTTTGTTGCCTAAACATAAAGAAGCCTTTTTGTTTGTGTCAAAAACATTTAATTTAGTTTTACAACGTGTTAGAATGTGTTGCTTTTAAGTTTCACTTTCACTTTAACAACATAGTAGGCGTAGTAGGCCCCTAATGACCCATATGTGTGGTGCTTATAGCGACATTGTATTTGCGACAGTGCATTTTTGGGAATTTAAAAAGCTGTCAGTTCAATATTAAAAATCATATTGCTATTTTAATAAGGATATTTGGCGAATATTCTATTCACCGATCTCGATCCCACGTATTAAGCAACACATTATCAACCAACTGATGTGAGAGATGTGAGAATATTATCCCAGTTTTCATTGAAAGTGCATTCGCTGATCCAAATCAAGGCCACAGTGCGGTTTTGTCACTGCAACAGTGCATCAACTTCACAGCGCCTCTCTGACCTTGTTAGATGCCCTTTTCCCCAACAATTACAGCCCAGTATTAGGCTTTTGTCCTGTGCCATGCCTGGTGGCCTTGCTGCCTGTATACAGCTTCTCCTGTGTGAACGACAGCTGATAAAAGCTCTGGGCTTTTGCTGGCGTCACCGCCACTGTGTAATTCCACTGCAGGGGAGTGTGCTTTTAGCTATGAAGCCCACTGCCACAAGAGCACTAAAGACATACAGGCACAAACCCTCGCCAAATTGCCCTTAAGCTCCAGAGACATTTCATCTGACATGTTATTGACAGAGACAATTGTTACTATTCTAACCGTGTGTGCTATTTATTGTATTGCATCAGTAGCCCTGCGCATACCACCGCCAACAATGAAGCACAACAGCAAGAGATAAGGCTGGTAGCTGCATCAAATACAGCCACCCTAATTATGAGGGGACGCATTAAAATTTCATAACAAAAAAACAAGATGACAATAAAGCCTCTCAAGTCAATAATGCACCAAGGCGGCACAATACAAAAAAATATATTTTAAACAACCCAGAAACCTCAAGTAAAATACTGAACCCAGCTTATTTATGCTTGCAAAAGAGTGTGTGTATGTGTGTATGTGTGTGTGTGTCTCTGTGTGTGTGCATATGAGTGCATGTAAGAGAGAGAAAGGGAGAGAGACCTTGAGTGCAATGGGAGGAGTAGATGCTGCAGCATTCAGGGAGGGAAAGCAAAGCTAACTGTGAGTCAGACTCTCTCTTTCTCTCTCTTTCGGCCCTTACCTCCCTCCTTCCACTTCCACTCTCCCCTTCTCCTCCCTCTCTCAGCACTTAAGCAGCTGCCTCCACTTATGCAGGGCACATTTCAGATGACAGGAGGGAGGGAGGAAAAGGGGGGAGGGAGGGAATGATGGGGGGTGTGGGGGGTAGCAGGAGGAGCATTGGGGGAAGGAAACAAAAGGTTGCACTATGATTGCACAACGATTCAAAAGCTGCTGAAGGGGGACATTCCAGCCTAGGTGAGGATGCTTCCCCCTCCTCCTCCTCCTCCTCGTCCTCCTCCTCCTGCTCTAAAAACCCACACTGCTATACATCAAAGAGGAGAAGGTTAACCGCTAGACACCGTAACCTCTGTAATAGAACTGTTTTCTAATGACCATCAAAGAGTGTTTACTAGCTCTGGGCCTGTGATTAATGGCTGTATGCACGGGCAGCCTCCTACCTCACATCCCCTCTGCTCGTGCTCGGAGATGGTGAAAGAGATGTGGAGGAGATGACAGCTGGGACTCTAAATGCTCCGGTAGGATCTTTTAGGACATGACCAGCTTGACCTCCTGACCCCTTCTATGACAAATTGGTGTCTAATATCAAAACACATAAAAAGGTCATATTGCAATAAGAACGTCACATTGCTTTCGCAGCTTTAACGTCTGGATGACGATGCAGCAATGATCTAAAACACTCCAGGATTCTTTTACATAATAGCTACAATGAAACTAATTATTGATTTTTCACTATTATAGTTAATTTTCCATGCCACAATATACACAAACAAAACAATAAATGCCAAATATTTCACAAAATTATATGAATGTTTTTCAAAATATCATAACATTCATCCCCAGTATCTTTACTGGTCCAAGAAGCTGTTCTAGTAGGTGTGAAAACCATGTATCTCCACTTCAACCTCTCAAAAAAACAGCCCCGTTTTCCATGACAGTGCATTTTTCAGATGGTCCGCTGGGTTTTTAAATGGCTTATAAAACATAAGAGATAAGAGAATTTTCTCATCCCATAAAGGGACATTTAAAGGAACAGTGTGTAGGATCTGGTGGTGTCTAGCTGTGAGGTGAGGAGATTGCAACCGACTGAAGCCTCGCCTGTGTGCCAGGCGTGTTGGAGAGCTATACGGTGGCTGACGCAAAGACGCACATGACCCTCTCAAGAGCCATTTGTTGTAAAAGTAGCGTAGGCCATTTGGAGCAGAGCCAATGCGTAGAGTGTGTGTGTGTACGTGGGAAGTGAGTGGTGAAGCAAGAGAGAGAGAGCGGCGGCGACGGGAGCGAGTAACACTATCGACTCTGGCCCAAGCAGGAAAAGTTAACAGAGTTTGGTTTGTCCATCCTGGGCTACCGTAGAAACATGGTGGTGCAACATGGTGGACTGCTTGGAGAGGGGACCTACTCCCTATGTAGATATAAACGGCTCAATCTAAAGTAACGAAAACACATCAATTATTTTTATCAGGTGATTATACACTAAAGAAAATATACTTATTAATATTATATTCCATTTCTGCCAATAATTGTTACACACTGGTCCTTTAATGCTAAAATTCTAGGTCACCAAATTTGGAGATGCGCGATCTTCACAGGACAGCAACGAAAAGCAGATTTGTGAATAATCTCGCCCGTCCACCCCTTCCATCAAATAAAACTGCTTTTTATCATCATAACTGGACAGGAAATATATGAGATTAAGGGGACATGATGCTCTAAAATGCTGCTTCTTTGCGACAAATTAAGTATCTCATCTCTGTTGTGTCAAACTAGTCCTCCGAATTAAACAACAATATATGTCGCTATCGGCAGGCCAGATGTTACGAATCAGGATTGAAAAATGAATCTGTTTCTATGATGTGACAACGATTTGAGTGAGGTTTTGTTAAGTTTAGGCACAAACACACCTTGGTTAGGGTTAGGGAAATATCATGCTTTGGGTTAAAAGACTTCATTAAGGTTACGGGACCTTTGTCGTCATGGTTACAATAATAACACATGGTTAAGGTCAGGGAATGATTGTGGTCATGCTTTATAACTTGATTTACAGAGTTTGGTGTGGAACAGGTATGTAGAAAAAATAAACAGCGGAAATCTACGTTGAATTTTTTTACTAGTGCAAACTGAAGACATAAACTTTTAACAATTTAATATCATGTATTAATTGTACGGAAGATATTTTTCAGGCTTAATGTAATTGTCTTACTAAATGCAATAAATACAAGCTTGTACTTTAAGGCTGTGTAACTTTTGTTTAGTTGTAAACAATGCAGTAAAATGTTTCCCTGCAGAAGCCGGTGTAATCATTGGTGACAAAAGGACAGTAAAGTTGTTATACTGTACGGTCTGTTTCCCCTGACAACTGTGTTGATGGATGAGAAATAAAGATGACTAACACTGTGACTGGAGCAGCTAACGGAGAGGAAGCTGAGGTCACCCCCCCACACCGCCTCTATCAGCTCTGTGAAAGCCAGTGTCAAGGGGGAAGCAGGCTGCAGGAGAGGAGGAGATGCAGGACAGGCTGCTGCTGCTACAATGATTACAGTCTCCCTCCGCTTTGTTAGCTGCACACATCATCCCAAGTTTGTTTCATTTAGAGGGTCAATAAGTGGGATTTCTACTTTCCTTACATAAAATAACTCTCAATACTATAGCTCATCTGTGGGGAGGGGGGTCATATTGGTTTGGTTAATGCCATTAATGGACTGCAAATTTAGTTTTTCTTTGATTTAATTTTCTGCTTCTCAACATCTCAACATTGAGGATCAGTGTTAAGTGCAAGTGCTATTTTGTTTTCTAATTAAGATAATGTCACAGATGAATAATCATTATTTTTTTAAAGTATTTTTGCATATTTTAATAAAACTTTTCATTGTACAATTATCTTGGATATCATGTTTTTAGTTCACAGAAGGAATTAAAACACGCTTTAAAAGAATAGTTTGACATTTTTGGGAAATGTTCTTAATCGTCTCTCTGAGAGTTGAAAAGATCGATGCCACTCTCATGTCTGCCAGGAGGCAGTTAGCTTAGCTTAGCATAAAAACTGTAGGTAGAGAGAAACAGCTAGCCTGGTGCTCTCCGAAGTTCAAATATATGCCAACCAACATCATTTAACGGAACAGCGTGTAACATTTGAGGGGATCTATTAGCAGAAATGGAATAAAATACAGTATATACAGTAATAATTCTTGGACACGCTTGTGCCTGTGCCTGTGGTGCCACCAGCCGCTTCTGAGCGAGGAGAACGGCGTTACCACGGTTTTGCACTCAGCAGAGGAGTGAGGAGTGAGCGGAGATGTACTCATCTGGTTGCAATCTGCAACCACACCACTTGATGCCGCCAAATCCTACATACTGTCCCTTTAAGCTAAAGCGCTCTGATAAGACGGTATGCTTTAGCACCTGCTCGGCACCAGAGTTATTCTCAGGAGTTGATGGAGACAAAAAGGACCTAAAACAAGACTGAATATCAGACGTACATGTCAGGTGAACAGAAACTCCAAATCAATGCTAATGTTGCTCCAATGTCTTGATGTGAGAACAGGTAATTGTTTGCTAACATGTTAGCAACAACCTTTTCAGCTATTCCTCCATACTGTGTGAGGCTGTGAGGCGAAGAACAGACCAACTGCTGGTTAAATCACTTTCGCTTTCATCAGTCACTGTGTCCAGTTGTTCCTGAATGTACTTCTTTTCTGTCTATTGAAAAACTAGTCAGCCATTATCACCAGAAAGATCAGTAGATGTGCACCAGCCAACAGAAAGCCAACAAGCAATACAGTGAAAGGGGTCATTAAATGCATCATGAGTGCACTGCTTCGCTTTCTTGGGAAGTAATTGCAAATGTTATTTTTCAAATATTTTTGATGATGATAATGACACACTTTCAGGTTCACTTTAAGAATCTGGAGTACAGAAGAGTCACTGACTGATTTTTCAAGTAATGGAGGCACATTTTTAAAAAGTGGAGGCATCTCCATTGTAACGTTTCTTTCTTTTCGTCGAGAGATGGAGCTCGGTTTCTCGAGTTTCTTCATTTTATCTCAAAGAAAGTGCGGAAAAAGACAACATCGGCCATACTACGGAGAAAAAATAAAATAACTTCAGGAGATAAGGAGCCACAAGAAATCTACACAGTTTGAGACATCAAGTAATAAAACATAATTTGTCGCAGAGACTAACGGATAAGTGTTCAGTGGAAAGATCCGCGGCGTCTTTGGCTTCCCAATTCCCTCTTTTCTAGCACAATAAATGTCCCGCTAATACGTCCACAGTCTCTTGAGCCAAGACAAAAGCAGCTCATTGATAACGGCTCAATAAGTGAGCATGGAGGTCTGTCGAGGGCTTTGAGGAATTTCCAGTCAATATGTGACCATAATGGATTGTACATGGCCTTTTTAAAACAGTATTTTAGTCCTGAAATTGCAGTAGGTGCAATTTGCCAACTTCTACAACCCCACCACAATACAACAACAATGACGAAGACAAAACAGAGTTATAAATAATAAGCAGCTGATGAATAGTTAATGCACACTAGGGGTTTTTCTGTAAAATATATTTCTTTAAATGTAATAATGATGATCCTGAGAGAGGGATACATCTGAGCCATCACATATTACAAATTCTTATTATTTTCCCCTCTTTAAATCGCGATCTTTCATCAGTATTTTGTTTTTCAAAAAATGAGAGTCGAAAATGAAGACAGTTTTCATCCACATCACAAAAATCCATTCCATTACTCTCACAGTGGAGCTTTCCCTTTGTTCTCGGAGCCACAAATTATTTCCCTGTTGCTTCAGAAGGCGACTCCTTTTGCTTGGCTTCAAAAACCAAAGGACGGGGGGCAGGTGGGGCGGAGGGGAGAGGGGGTGGTGGTGGTAGAGGACAGAAGGAGAAGAAAGGAGATAAACGGAGAAAGAGGGGGATGAGAAAGGGGGTGAAAAGAGAAAGAGTGTGCACAATGTGTTTGTATGTGTTTGGGGGGGTAATAACGGGGAGGGCATGGGACACAACAGCAGCCCCGCTCTGCCCTTTGGACCGTCTACAAACTCTCAATATTCAGCCGCCATCTCTGGTTGCTAATACGCCGCCTTCCTTTGATATTTGTTTTCCCTTTTAAAGTCATTGATGTTATTAGTTTTTGAAACCCGGCTTAGAGGCTTATTGATAGGCTGCGCAGATGGAAATATAAATGGCCTCAGAATCTGTGATGAGAGAGAACAATAATTCTTGTCTATCGCTCGTGTGAAGCTGCAGCACATCTACAACACTACACGCCGGGAGGGAGTTTCTCGCGTCGAGAGACACTCTTGCACGTTGCAGTTTTAGGCCACCGTGTTTCCAGTGGACTTCACCGATAATAAACAAGAACCCAGCTTTTCCTGTGAAACACTTAATCAGGCGGTATGGAATCAGTGAGAGCAGTAAAAGGAGCACACTGTCACGGTTTTAATGTGTGTCTCTCTGTGTTCAGGAGGGAAGGGTGTGGGGGGGGGGGGGTTAGCCTCTCTGATGTGCCACAGCTGAAATTGGCAGGCTATCAGTCACAACCCTGTAACACAATGTACAGCATTTCTAAACGGCATAAAGAGATATGACAGCCAAGGAGGCAGAGAGACAGATTGAGCGAGGGAGAGAGAGAGAGAAGACACGGAGACACAGAGTGCAAAGCAGAGAGTGAGAGAAGTGCCATTTTTAGAAGCCCTGATGTGTTAGTCTAAATGTTTTCTTTACAACTGGGTCACATTATTCCAGACTCGGAGAACAAGCGAGCGTTTAAGTCATTTGACACCGACGGATCCAACTCTCGGTGCGGCGGGTCACATTTCTCATCGGAGTAACAGACACATCACAGGCGTGGTCTTTTGAACGACAGCGTATTGTGTCTAATCGAAGGAGAAGAAGTTGGCGAGATGTTTGGAAAGGGGGGCGAGCTTTTCTGAGAACAAAGGGCCGCTCAGCTTCCCTGTTGGTAATCAGGCCTATTGATTAGTGGCTGTGTGGGTCTGTAAGGGGCCGCAGAAGCCTGGGAGCCGGTGGCTGTGTGCATATGCACAGGGGTATTAGCGGCGCTTATTCTCCGGGCCGGTGGGACAATGCAGCCTCTGAGCGAGGTGATTAAAAGGCCCGAGCTATTGAGCTCCTCCAATCAATGCCCTCCTGTGCTGCTGGACAGAGCCGGAGGCCACTTCCGAAACACACACACGCTAACATACTATCACTTTCTCCTTTCCCTCCCCCCTCAAATCTTAAACCAACTTCGTTAAGTGTCGGGGCCAAAGGGGGCCAAATCCCTGTTGCCCTGCTGCATGGCTCACCTTGACCAAACCGCGCTGCAACTGGGACTTGCCATTTTCATCACGCGCAATGGCCAATTAAACAAAATCTAATACCGGAGAGAAGAAGGGGGTGTGGGATAAAAGTAGGAGCTTTTCATTTAAATGGATAAGGTTAATGAGTTATTTGTATGGTTGACGTATTCGGATGGTTTAAAAGGTTAGGCGCATCTACACAGCTGCCCTTTGGAGTGATCTCCTCCGTTTCACGCTCCCTCAAGCAGTGGTAATGAGAGGTCACCGTGCACCACGAGGGCCCCGGCCAGACAACTGCACCGCCACCGTCATATTACTATTTCCTCCAAAATAAACAGGCCTTGAAGAGAGGAACAGGTCGTTTCAGCCCTTTCTCTTAACCTGCCTCTCTCTCTCTCTCTCTCTCTTTCAATATCCTGACAAGTGGTCTGCTCTCAGCTCGCCGTGACCGGAGAACACTCCTCCCTCTTGTTTTTTTGGAACATCCACTTTCATATTTTCAATAACTGCAGAATCCTATTTTCGTTTTCTAATGGAGCCGCTCTGTTTTTTTCCCGTCTCTAAATTCCATTTCAGAGAACTGGCCCGTCTTCTTTACATCCACCACCATAATAACAACCTGCTATTTTTTGCCGCCGCATGTCTCATCAACACCTCGGTAGATAAAATGATCACATATTGCTGACATATAATCAGTCATGGAAAATATAACTCAATCACAGCATGATTATGGAATAACATGGCAAGTATATATAGATCACGGCAATTTCCATACAGGCTCCCGTTCTAGGCGTGAACTTGGACTCGTGTTGGTGAGAATCATGCAGAAAAGGCCTCGCTTCGCTTAATTCACAGCTATTGATTTGGTAATTATTTCATAAGCCGGTATGTCCAAATACTCGCAGGCACAGAAAAGCGCCATATCACAGGCGGCCAGGCGGCCTGGGGTGTGTTGCTGTCAGGTTTGCCAGAGTGAGCGGACAGAGGCGGTGGGCTCTGCTTAAGACAGAGTATTGGACAAACACAAACAAACGAGGCAGCGGCCACTGTGACTCAGTGCTCTAATGAACCAGCGTATTGACTTGCTGGCTTTCTCTTTCTCTCTGCCTCCATGTCTCTCTCTCTCTCCTCTCACACACACACACACACACACACACTCTCTGCCTCGCTCGCTCTCTCCCTCTGTCTGCTATGTTTGTATGGATCCCAGCTGCCACTCGGAATACCAATTACTGTAGGCCCAGGAGTGGGGGAAGGAGAGGGAGAGATAGAAGGAAAGGGAGAATGAGAGAAAGAGAGGGATGGTGGGGAAGCAATGAGGACAAGGAAGGAGAGAGGGAGGAAGGGGGAAGAAAGAGGGGAAGCCATCCAGGAGGCTTGTCCTCACTTGGTGGCCGAGAGAAGGAGCTCAGAGTCGTGGGTGACGATGAGGAGAGGGAGGAGGAGGAGGGGGGGGTCTTCATCCCTGACGCTGTGGCACCTCACAAGGAGGGAAAATCAAAAAGTGTCTCCATGTGAGACACTCACATCCCTGATGCTGTGACACTCTTGCAGCTGACGCACGGGGTGGGAAAATCAAAGGGGACCTTTTTGTGGTCTGCCATTAATAAGTGCACCCCCTGCACAAGAGGGAAGGGAAGGAGGGGGGCGGGGGGGGGGGTGTTTCACAGGCAAATGTACCATTTTCCCGGTGAATTCCTGGGCCGAAGCTGGGCGCCACGTTTCCCCATTACAAGATATTTGTATTTGATAAAGGGGATTTGGACCGTGGAGAGCGTTTGGTTCCAATGACACTCCTTCTCTCCCTCTCCCTTTCTCTTCTCTTCTCCAACCACCGCAACAATTCTCATGACAACCATAATGAGCATGCTCACATTCTGCACGATACCACTAATTTGAGAAATTTCCAGCACAAAGACATAATTAGACAAACTAATTAGACGAAGACTTCGCTGCACAGAGATCCTCCGCAGTTCAACTCATCCGCCTACCTGCCGATGACTAAAATAGGAAGCAGCCGTCAAGCCCATCCGTGCTCATTCCCCTCAGTTAGTGCGGTGAGATGTTTGTGAGATGGCGCGCAGGGGAGAATAACATGATCCCTCCCGAAGGGCTGCAGCCGCTCCTCGGCAGCGGCACAGCAGTGTCTTTGTTGTGGCTTTAGTGTCACATAGGGCTAACAGGTCTTACCCAGCCGCAGATTGTCCCCCTATTTTTATCTGAGGCAGCGACGTTGTCTAGATGCTGCGAAAAAAGCCGGCTGAGAACAATCCACGCTGGCCAACAGCTATATGTGAGACATATTAATAAATCAGAGAGAGGCACTCACATCTGATGAACGCTTAAAAAAATACAGAGTTCCGGTTGAGGTGTTCGTAGTGAAGCTATAGGTGAAGTGGTGGGTTTTCTAATGAAGAATATGAGGAGAGTACTTAGAGAGAGTTGGAGAGGCGAGGGAGGCAGAAAGGTAATTGATTTTAAAAGTGATGGAAAAACCCACAGGTCTCAGGAGGGAGCAGCAAACCGTCTCGACGGATACAGAAACCCCCAGCTGCCTCCAAGAATAATGGAATTAATTCTTAGTGTGATTTAAATACATTTTATAATGGGAACTTAAATTAACATCTCCTAAAGCCCCCAGAGATGGAGTCAAAGTGTAAATTGTTACAGTTTTTTTTTTACTTTTCTCTCGACAATGGAGCCTTTGTCCTCTGAATGTGTGTACTGTACTCTGTGTTATCCAAATAACTGTGCTCGCTATCATTTTTGTACAGTGTAAGATTAAAAAAAACATCCTATCATTATATGAATGCAGACTGACTCGTGGATACACAACTTCCATGCCCACATTAAAGCTCAGAGGGCCAAATAAACATGTGCACATGCGTACGTACACATTCATATTTCCAACTGCTTGGCAGGCTGCGTTCATTGTGGAGTCTCGGTGGTTGGAGGCAGATTTGTTCGAGTATAAGAGGGAGAGAGACAGACGGGTGTTTGTTATTGCTAATTTTCAGTCGGTTCACTAAGTCCAGGTAGACTCGCTGCACCGCGGGATTAACAGTCAGCACAGAGGGCTTCTGTAAGCACCGGCCGCCCCTTAAACAGATAATTCACACGCACACACTGCTACACATAGATACCTTACCCACCTCTCCAGAGGCCTCATCACTGGAGCCAAAACACTGCAGCGGCATACATCTTTGATAGCGAGTTTAAAACCTATTAGATCATATGGCTATAAAGTATGCATGCAGACTGTACACTGGCTCTCCCCTGACAAAGACTTTCTCTCAATGGAATTACCCGCATAAATAAACCATAAGCAAATCCCAAATAGTGCACACAAAAGGCAAAAAGGCGTGCAAGCATATATACACACCTCAGAGACAGATATCAAAGGAGCAGGTTATACACAGCGTCATTTGAATATAAAAGGAAAATACCTGCTGCTGTGATGCTCCCAAAGTATTTAGCCCATAGTGACAGAAACGTCGTTGTATCACAACAGAATAATAGAAACAGCAAAAGAAATGAGAAGTGAGATTACTGGACACTATGGATGAAGGACAAGGATGTACTCTCTGCTGCATTTTCATACTGTACGCTTCACATGTTAAACAGCGTTTTTTAACCTGAGGTTTGCTACCAATAAAAAAAGTTTATTTATGATTTTTGCACTACTTTACTTTGAGGAATATAAAAAGGTCTTTCTACAAAACAGTGGAGCTGCAACGATTAATCAATTAGCTGTCAACTATTAAATTAATCGGCAACTATTGTGATAATCAATTATTCGGTTTAAGTACTTTTTTAAGAAAAAAAAGATGAAATTCTCTGATTCAAGCTTCTTAAAGGTGAATATTTTCTGGTTTCTTTACTCCTCTATGACAGTAAACTGAATATCTTTGAGTTGTGGACAAAACAAGACATATGAGGACATCATCCTGGGCTTTGGGAAACACTGATCGATCATTTTTCACCATTTTCTGACATTTTATAAACCAAAACACTAATCGATTAATCGAGAAAATAATCAACAGATTAATCGACAATGAAAATAAATGTTAGTTGCAGCCCTACAAAACTGTTTTATCTATTGCAAAACAGGTCAAATTCTTACAAATCTTCTCAAATTCAACAGGTTTGTCTTAACTGGGACTAAAATTAATGATTATTCACATTACCGATTAATCTGATGACTATTTCCTCAATTAATCAATTAATCATTTGGTCTATAAAATGTCAGAGAACAGGGATCCATTAAAATTTCATAGAACCCAAGATGACGTCTTTCAGATTGCTTGTTTTGTCCGACTAACGGTCTAAAACCTTCAGATATTCTGTTTCCTATCAAATAAGACAAGAAAAAACGTCAGATCTTTGCAATTTATGTGTTGCAATTTGATAATATTTGAGAATTTCGCTTGAAAAAAATCATTGATTGACTAAACAATTAATTCAGATTACTTAATTGTCCATTAGATTGGCATAAATGGAAATTTGTCTTTGGCCCTGGCATATAAGACAACACACACCATACACAACAAAACCCAACATATACACACAACAATTATGCATCTTAAATCCTAAAGTGACCAAGTGGCAGTAATAACAAAAGTGCTGAGTGGGTTGTTCTTCCACTGGCTTGTATTAACATTAAATAAATAAGTATACATTCAAATGAGTGATGGTGTTGGTTGCAGAATGTCCTAAGAAGCAGCCTTGATGACTTGACTGATCGTTTCAGCTCTAGTCTTAACACAAAGCAAGCAAACAAGAACTTAACTTTAATGAAATATAGTCTAAAATGAGCTATTAAGTACATATAAGTATTAAGTATGATTATTATAATCAGGGAATACATGATTAAAGAGTTAAGTAAACAACATGAAGGATCAGTGCCAGCCTTCAACACTTGACAGCTGAGTCAAAAAGGTCAAAAAGGTCAAGACCCGACGCTAACCATAACAGCTGGGATCCCTATAATGTTATGGCATTGTAGAAAATTACTTTCCTTTTTCTTTGTCTTTTTTTGGCACGGCATCAGCAAAACATGCATATCATTTGAAATGAAAATATCTGACAAAATGATATATTAAGTTGAAAAATAAATGTTGTATTTTATTCAAAAAGACAAATAAACTAACTACCAAAATTGGTATTACACAGAAAGCCTGGAAATTATTCAGCACAATCCAGATCTCCTGAACTCCAACAGTATACCAGATATGACAAAGAATCTCTGAGGCTTTGTGTGACTAAATGATGAATTAGCTTTTTTATCAGCGGTGGTTACGCTGAGATGCATATTTGACTCCTTCTGTAGAGCGTTTTACCGGCTCAGCTGTGATATATGTGGGCTGTATTCTGACAGTGTCGCTGAATGATGACTTGGGGAAATGGGTTAGAGAAGAGCAGTGAGAGACGGCGACTTGAAAAATGTCTATTTGCGCATGACGGAGCTTCAGTACGTCACTGAGAGTGAATGCGAAGCGGGGCGTCCTGGCCCTGCGTGTATCTTTATTGGCTATTTGTGTGTGACAGCACAAGACTGGGTCACTGTCATAATGTACAACATGTGTGAATGTGAGAAATAGCAGGAGTCGCAAAGCTGAAGAAAACCCCAGAGCCAGCAGAAATCGTTACCCGGAGCAATAACACACACAGGGAAACCAGCGAGTATACACACAGCTGTACATCCTAGAAGTCAAAGAGTCACAGTACACACTTCATACACCCTTCTGTGATGCATCTGAAATGAGAAGTCCTAATTATTATTTCCATTGTGCCCCACTCCTGTGACAAGGACCACTAGCTGTGAATGATTATAATTATTACCCGTAGTAGAATCGCAGTCATGCTGTTGTATCATCAGCAACATCATCCAACAGATCAGGGTCAAATCCAACTTGAAATTCATGTATGCAATTCAATTCACATCCAACGCATTAAGATATTCAAAAACAGTTCTCATTTGACTTCTGCTTAGATGTGTCGCACATGGATTGTGTTTCGCCTCTGGCGTCCTCAGGTAAATGGAAAGGAAAAGCGCTATTCGTCAGCTGACTGTATCTGACAGGAAAGTCTGTTGCAACAGGGTTTTGTCATTCTGCTCTCTGCGTCAACCGTTGCGGTATGATAAAACAGCTATTCGATTCAATTATCACTAATGTTTGATTAGAGCACAAATGGTGCAGTCTCTCCACAAACAGCAGCACAATCAAAGTGAAATGAATTACAGCGAATCTCAGACCAGAACGCCGGCGACGCCGTGGTCTTACATTTCAAACGCTCAACTTGTACGCTGTGAAAAAAGATTTACAGCAAAATATAGCCCTGTCTCTGATTTGTACATAAATTCACAACATCGTTTAGAGTAGCAAACAAGCCTGTCTTGAATGGCTGGTAATTATGTACAGCAGCAAATAAAGCGTGGTTCCTTTCTGAGGCACTGGTGGCTTGTTAAGTGGTGAACAGACAAAACAGCATTTAGAAAATGAAAGGTGCAGGGAAACATCCAGGGCACAGCGAGCTTCTCTCCCATTAGAGACAACACTGTCTGTCTCATGGCCGTTTGTTTGTTCCTACTGGCTGTGCTGGGAGGACGCACCCTGAACCCCCACCACCAACAGTAACTATGTCTCTCCCTTTTTTCTGTCCCCTCTCCCTCTGTCCGTCCAGCCCTTCCTCTAATCTTCCCACCAGGTCCATCCCCCCTCTCCTCTGCAGCTCCTCTGCTTCCTCCTCTCTCACACATCACACCCTACCCTATGTTTTGCTCTCTTTCTCATCATCAACCCCTTTTTTCATCTCTCCCCTCCACCCCCTTTCCATCCACCAAATCAAAGATAAGGCTAATGAAGGTAGCTTATTATTCCAGCATTCAGGACCCTGACAGACAGTATACACTTCTGGAGTAACATGGATATGCGGCTCCTCCGGCTCCAACGTGAGGAATTAAAAAAGAAAAAAATGTTCAAATTAGACAAGGGGCGATGAATCTATTAGTGTTATTATATAACAAAAACCAGGGCTGTTATTGCCACTGTGTGTGCCATTACAAAGGGAACAATACATGGGAGCACGCTGTGTGAAACCAATTAAAATCCAGCCCCGTCATATAGCTTCCTCCCTCCCGAGTCATGTTGTGAATATGTCGCTTTTCACACCATTCATGTCAGTGCACCTGTGTCCACTGCATTAAATCCCCGCCTCTTTCGGGCTCCTCCTCGAAAAATTTCCCAGCATCCCATCTCGCTATCTGTTTCAAGGATCCCACGAGTTGAAAATACAAGGGGGCCCGGGAGAGCGCGAGCAGAGCAGGGGAAATTTCACATTATCTATCCATCTGCAATATAAGGGTCTGATGTGGAAGCAGGAAATGAGCTATGAACGTCAAGCCTGCGTGCTCATGGTCCCTGTGGCCGCCAGCCTACACATTGAGATCAAGTAGGCAACGCGGAAAGTGGTTTAATAGACCCCAGTTTAATTGGACTTTTATTTGTTAATGGCAGAAATCCTGATGCATTACTTTAATTATCCTGGCAGAACTAATTCATGAACATGGTGCGAAAACGTGGCTGGACTTGGCATTTAAATTGCATCCAACTGCTTTCCCGTCTCTCTCTTTTTTTTTTAACCTGCTATCCTCAAAGTAGCTTCTGCTTTCCACGGGAATCTCTCTGATAGGACTTGTAAGGGAAGTGATGGTTTAAACCCTCCGTGTGCGTTAACCAGCCAAGCTGTCATGAATGAATCCAGAGGAGCGCTGAGGCCATTTTTCCCCTTAAAAGCGCTGGGGCCCACCCAGATCCTATATGTGAGCATGTCCATGTTTGCCAGGCCCTCAGAGTGCAGAGCAGCCCTCATCGGTTTGGCTGCTGCTATGTGGGGAAGGGGGGGTGGGGTGGCACAGCTTCCCCTGCAGAGCGCTGGTCCAAGACAACCACAGGCAGCCTCTGCTCACATCTACACTCAGCCCAATCACACATCAACTGCTCTGTCAATGCCGACTGGCAGCCAATCGAGGGAGAGCTCCTTAATGTCTTTCTGATTGCGCTTGTTTTTAATTCATTACATGACTGCGCTGTAACAGTTTTGCCTCAGTGCCTCCACGCCTCGCACTGACACATATTTTCTAAAACGGGGCATTCTTTAAAGTAGATTAGCGCAGTTTGCCTGTCAGCTACAGATGTAATTTTTGCCTCTCTCAGCCACTGTGTGTGTGTGTGTGTGTTTGTTTATGTGTGTGCATGAGTATGCCAGTAGCATGTGAGCACAAATGTGTGCGTCTTCCTGGAACAGCTCCCATCTGGGGAGGATGGGGGGGTGAGGAGGGAGGGCGGCAGAGCAGGCAGCAAAGAGCTCAGCAGCGCCTCAGTCCCTCAGGACACGCTGCAGCTCTCTCCTTGCGGCCATGAAAAGCAATCAGAGCCCAGCCTTCTCCCCTGGACTTACCTCTGCCTTTAATTACAGAACTCGGCAGCGGCGGCAGCAGCACAGAGAAAGACTGCCTCCGCTGGGCCGCAGCCAGCATGTCACGGCCCAAACGCAGGGCTGGGGTCGAGGCGGCGGCAGGCCTCTGCATACAGTGAGCGGCCTGACATAAACACAGTGTGCTTAAACACACAGCCGCTCCTGATGGGCTCCTGCATAGACTGGGACGGTGCCAAGGTGCTTCCATACTGTAGCGATAATGTGCAGAGGAAACTGCAGAGCCCCAGACATAAAACACAGCAGGGCTCCATATAGGCAGGGAAAGCCCTCTCTGTGCTTAACAAGATGTTCTCGCCTGTATTCTGCCTAAAAGTCAGAACTTGTAGTGCAAGATATGAGACAATAGTTACTGAAAAAATAAATCAATCACACAAATAAACATTTGCGATACCGCAGTAAGGGGTGTAAGAAAACAACAAAAATATCGAGTATCGTCATATTATGTTTTGTGATACTGTATCGATTTTCAAAAACACTATTGATGTTTAATTAATAGTTTACATTCAAAGATGAACTTAGTCAGCACTTTAGTACATTTGCAAAGAGATGTGCCTCTTAAAGTAGTGTTAAGATGTTGGACGTTACAGCGACTGTGATAAATGCAAATGCAGATCCAGCTGATGGTTGCACACTTGCTAGTTGTATTTCGGCGTTATTTTATTTATTATACTCATATTGCTCTATTTTGCTCATGATTCTGCACTTTTTATCGCTGATATTTATTACCAATCTTTTATCTCATTCATGCCTTATTTATTCCTTGTATATATGTGTGCAGTCTTTTTTTAATACAATGCACCATTAGAGGGCAAAAGCAGTTTCGTTATGCTTGCTTAAAGACAATAAAGTTCTTGAATCTTGAATGCATAAAAATAGCAAACTTTTTGCGATGACAATTTTCCTAAAATTAGTTTTAAATAATCACAATATATCGCCTTATCGCAATATATGACAATATATTGACTCGTAACCCCTTTATCATCACACGTATCGTATTACCAGATTCTTGTCATATATCCCTGACTGCAGTGTTGTATCTTTTTCTTCATCGTGCCTTATAGAGAGACAAAGTCCCGCCCCTTCCAGTGGACCACCATGGGACCTTATTTTGGAAAAAATATGAATATGAATGGTAGTCACAGGGTGAGAGACAAATATTTTTTTGATCCTGTTTAAGTTGTGCCATGAATCACACATACAATGTCTGTCAATTTAAAACATAATTTTGCAAGTCAAGAAAGTTGCAGTTTGTTGTAAAACTGTTGAAGCATAAGACTGTGAAAATACGTAATTAGAAACACTAGGGCTGCACAGTTAATCGAATATTAATTGTGATCAAGACTTTGAACTCCCACAATTAAATGAAGACGATCAACTGCGATATTGCCACCAGCCATCAGGGAGCAATCAAGATGTTTTGGTTTCACTTTTTGGGAGCTGTGCGTGCACCCTACAGCGACAGCCTGTGAAAAACGTTCCTAATGTTGCGGCTACAGTCTAGAGTAGCCCGTCTGCTCTCTGTTATAACACAGCACAAAACAAAATGCACTGAATTCAGGTGAAGAACAACCTTATGTTAAGTCTTATTTTGATGCCAAGATTTGCACATTAGCAGGAATGTAGCACAACAAGTGAAAGTTTATTTAAAGGTGAACGTGCAATAAAAATATTTTGTCCCCAAAATCAATGAATAATCGTGATAAATAATTGTGATCTCAATATGGATCAAATATAATCCTGATTATCATTTTGGCCATGATCGTGCAGCCCTAAGAAAGACTGCACACCCAAAAGTCGTGTAGTGACGTCTCTCTCTTGCTGCAGCTACGATGCCTGTGTGTTTCGTACTGGGATGTACTCACACGAGCAACGGGTCTCGCTCATTTTTTCACTTCCTGGCTGATAAACAGACCAGGAGTCGCTGGATAAAACACATCAGGTAAGATAACGTTTCATTAGTGCTTGGTCATAGCTACGTTAGCTAGCTAGCTAGTGTTGGTGACGTATATTGTGTGAGACGAGAGATGTAGTTCACTGAACTGTTTCACACAAAACTAATCGATTCTACGACAAACTGTGACTTTCTTGACTTAAGTTATGTTTTAAATTGACAAACATCGTATGTGTAATTCATGCCACAATGCAAATGGGATCAACCTCTCTAACTACCGTACATATCTTTTCTGAAATAAGGTCCCACGGGGTCCACCTTGAAGGGACGAGACTTTGCCTCTCTATGGGGATTAGAACATGCAAGGTGTAAAATATTAATCAGAAACATGACCCTCATATATGAATAACACGTCCACCGGTAAGAAAAAGGATGATCGATGAGGATCAGTTCATTGTGTATAATTGAGACTCTCCCATTCAACAGACGGGGCGGTGGAGGCCCAACACATGTGCCTAAGGCTGAAGCAGAGGAGAAGCCACAGAGCACACACGGGCAGGGGAAGATAAGAGACTATGTGTACACAAGCTGCTGGTTTTATTGCTGCAACACAACGCTCGGATAGCATTTTAAACACATTGTCAGAAAACCTTCCAGCGCCGTCCTTGCTACTGTGGAACAGAGCCACGGCGTTGAAATGTGTCACTGGGCTCAGTTTCTCACCCGATTTTGAAACTGAACGGAGAACGCCACTTGAGTGAGAGCGATGAGAATGACCGGGAGGAAGAGATGTGAATGGCAGACGAACCTCCACGGTTAGCTCGGTGGCTCGTCGCACAATGAAGACACAGTTTGATGTGATAGCTCTTGTTTGTTTCCACATCTATGATCTTCAAACAAGGCCGGGCAGCCAGAGCGGGAAGGCCCTTTCTCCCCTCCGCACGTCAAGTAGCCTCAGGCCCAACGACGGCACACATCATCATGTATGTTAATGACACCCACATCTACGTGTCAACTCAATTTGGCCCTCTTATAGGCTCTCTTTGACTAAATCAATGCATGGCCTTCCATCTGGTTTCCACTGCTGTCTGTCTTCACATTAGGAGAAGGAGACGGCAGTGACAAGCTGCCCATTTACATTACATTGATTAAACAAATCTTCCAACAGGTAACCCAAACAAAAAATGCATGGTGAAAAGTCAAAAACACCCTGTCAAAGAGGCTAATAAAAAGCTCCCAAAACATAAATCAAACCAAGTCACGTCGGGTCAATAACTGTGTGTAGTGCAGATCATTAATTGTGGCAATAAATTCACCAAGTTCTTATTTGAAAATCTTACAAGGCATTCCAATAAACATCAGCCAGGGAAATTTCAAGCTCGTTAAAAATTTAACCCAATTAAAAGCCTATTTAAAACAAAGTTAACAACTGATTCTAACACCTCCACAAAGCCACAGCACACAGAGAAAGGCTGTTATTATGGGCTGCAGCTCATTATTCTCCAGCGTGGCTTGTCTGGCTCGCAGTGTGGCTGACTGGGACATCCAGTAAACATCTGTCATCAGGGGAGCACAGACACAGCATGCTACTGATCTAGTGACCCCACAGTGCAGGCATTCACACACGCCTTGGTGCACCTGTGTGTGCACTGGCCAATTTCAAGAATTTGAGCTTATAAACCGTTTATGCATCATTTATTATCACAGTGGAGTGGGCCTAGCTGTAAGATGATGTGTTATCCCATTGGGTTTCAATAGCCCCATTCATGAATCATGCATTACTTTGGACTATAGATGATCCCCCCTTTTATTCATTTCTTATTCATTTTTGGGGCAGCACTGCTCGGAATGCATAGAGATTCAAAATGACGTCCACAGGCCACTGTTTTGCCTTCAAAAACACATAATAAACAGTGCAAGGGGAAAACTGCAGCTTCCAATATATGACCAAAACCACACGTGGCATCTTGTATTTGTGTTGAATTCCTGAGCCTAAAGCAAGAATAGTGCACAGTGCATGTGCTTTAAATAAGTGGGGGTATTTTTTCGCAGGGAATGGGATAATAATCGATGGAGCAGAGACAGGATGAATGTAGGCTATACGACAGCTGTCCCAAGGAGGCAGAGCAAGCTACTATACACCGCATGCTTGGTGTGTGCTCTCAATAAAATGTCCGATCACATCAAAATCAGGCATATAAATCACAGTGTGTATGCATCAAGCTGTCATGTGCATACCTAATAGGATCCCTCTATTCAAACACACGCTTTATATAGCAGCATAATAACGTTTTTCACTGCCTACCTCCAGAGCGTCTGCGCCCAAACTGCGTTTTTTTTTTTCCTCCCTCCGTCGCAATGGGATCCTTCTCTCAGCCGCTTTGGACAGAATCAGAGATGCGTCTTTTTTCCCCCGAAATGCAAACACTTCCCCTGCATGTTTCACCCCCCACCCACCTCCACCACCACCACCACCAGCCTCCTCCCAGCCACCAGCAGCAGCAGCAGCAGCCCAGGCCTCCAGTGATAGCAGGTGGACGCGCCTCTCTCTCTCAATGATGGAGACAGCAGCAGCAGCAGCAGCAGCGCGACTCTCCTCCTCTCCACCGCCGCTCCATTTTCAATTACGGAAGAATTTCGTATTCCAGGAAAACGCGCTATCGTGCAGCCAGCATGTCCTTAATGTCGCTGCTGCTTTCTTATTCTAGGGGCTCTCTCAAAACCTCCCGATCCGCGGCGCCTTCTCCTCCTCCTCCTCGCCTGTTATCTACCTTTCACGAGATGCTTGATGTTGCCATTGTCAGAGGCGTATTTTTTCTTCCTCTCTCTCTCTTTTTTTTTTTTTCTTTTTTTTTGCAGCTGGACCTCTCCCCCTCCTTGCAGCGCGCAGTCTCGTAGGCGCGCACTTTGCCTCCCCCCCCTCTGATTCTTCTTCTCGGTCCGACCTATGAGCGCGCACAGCCAGCCCGACGCAGGGCCACGCGCTGCTTTGACGGACCGAGCTGCTGAGCAAATCAGGTAGAGCCCACTCCACATAGGACTGTATCATAACAGGGCAACTGCAATGACATGAATAATGAATAGGCTACTCATGTATGCCTATGCTGGATGATAGGCCCACTCATAACACTTACCGGACTGGAAGCAGGGTTTGGATAGACTTGGAGTCTCGCTCTCTCTCTCACGCTCTCGCTCTCTCTATGTCTCTCTCTCTTTCTCTCTCTCTCTCTCTCTCTCTGAGTTGGATCTGCAAACTGTAAAGAAAGAGAATGAAATCAATAATCGATCACATACATTCAAATAACTGTAATAAAAAAATACAATGGCATATTTAATGCAATGGCATTCTTTCTTTCTCTCTCTCTCTTTCTCTCCCTCTCTCTCTCTTTCTTTCTTTCTCTCTCTCTCCCTCTCTTTCTTTCTCTCTCTCTTCCTTTCTCTCTTTCTTTCTCTCTCTCTCTGTCTCTCTTTTTTTCTTTCTCTCTCCTTTCACTCTGTATCTTTAATATCTCTATTATTGTTTTTATCATTTTTGTATACCTTTACCTCTCCTGTGTTTCAATCTGTTTGCTGATGTTGCTGCTTTGACACCTGAATTTCCCTCCGGGGATTAATAAAAGTTCATCTTATCTTATCTTATCTTATCTTATCTTATCTTATCTTAATCTCTCTCTCTCTCTGAGTTGGATCTGCAAACTGTAAAGAAAGAGAGAGAAATCAATAATCGATCACATAGATACAAATAACTGTAATAAAAAATACAATGGCATATTTATAGCAAAATATCAGTTATAATAGATCAAATCAATAGTCAGTTGATCTTGTCACATCTTGTCCTGCAGTTACAATGCACAGTTATTATGTCATATGAAGAGCTCACAGTGCAAGGCTACATGATGTACTGTAAAGTCAGTACACAAACACCAGCACTTTCATTCCTTGATACATTTTGGAAAAGCTGTACAAGGTGCACTTTATACCCAGGAAATGTTCATTTATATACTGCTCTTTAAAATCAATGATCGAAAGCGATAATCGTATACACTTAGTTGATTAATCGATTAATCAACAGACAAAAATGTAATTGATTTGATAATGGATTAATTGTTTATCTAGTGAAATGCCAAAAATTAGCTGGTTCCACCCTCTAGAATGTGAAGACTTGCTTCTTTTCTGGGTTTATCGCTGTGCTAGAATATGTTTGGATTGTGTGGGTCGGACAAAACAAGACATCTGAAGATGTTACGTCAGGCTCTGGCCATTTTATTGACCATAAGGTATTTGTTATTCATTATTGATTAATCTGATGATTATTTTCTCTGTTAACCGATTCATGGTTTGGTCTAAAACTGTCAGTTAACTTCCCCATCACAAGTCCAAGTTGACATATTTAAGCTGCTTGTCCAGCCTAACCTAAAGATATTCAGGTTACTATCGTCAGACGTGGTTTGTTACTCAAGATATTTTACTTAAAGGTACAGTGTGTAGGATTTGGCAGGATCTAGTGGTGTAGTTGCAGATTGCAACCAACTGAATACCCCTCCGCTCACTCCTCCCTTTCTAAGACTGCAGTAACGTGAGCCACTGAGTGCTAGACCATAGTAACGCCGTTCGTCTCGCTCAGAGGCCATCCTTACCTTAATAACACTACTTTAGGGGCAACGGAAGTCAGACGGCAGCATTCTGCGGCTCACGTTACTGTACGGTAATGTTAAAACATGAAAGGCTCTCTCAGAGCCAGTGTTGGGTTTGTTTGTAGAAACATGGCGGAGCAACATGGCGGACTCCGTGAAGAGGACCCGCTCCCTATGTAGATATGAAGGGCTCATTCTAAGCCAACGAAAACACAACGATTCTTCTTTTCAGGTGATTATACACTAATGAAAACATAGTTATGAATATTATATTCCATTTCTGCTAATAGATCCCCCTAACTGTTACACACTGTTCCTTAAAGTAAAACCACAGTGTAGAAATACTCTGTTGGACGTAAAAAGCCATGCATTCAAAATATTATTGAAGTAAAAGTACAAACGTATTACCATCAAAATATACTTCATTATGCAAAATGTCCCTTTTCAGAATAATATATATTATTTCATTTTAGTTACTGATGCATTAATGTGTTCAGCACTTTAATGTTGCAGCAAAGGTGGAGGTCATTTTAATGACTTTATATACTGCTGGGTCTAATCTATAATAATATACCATCATGTATAGTTGATTTATATTTTGTATTAGTAATCTGAATCAAAAAGTAACTAAAGCTATCAGATAAAGTAACAGATTAAAAAGTACAATATTTACCTCTGAGATAAAGAGTTGCATGAAATGGAAATACTCAAGTACATTACTTGAGTAAATGTACTTAATTACTTTCCACCACTGACGATCACAAAAGAAAATATTCTCATTTGAGTAACTGATAGCAGTGAATTTTTGGCATTTTTCTTAAAAGAAAAGATTGATACATCATCTAAATTGTTGCAGATTAATTCTTCGTTGATCAACTTATTGATTATTGTTTCAGTTGGAGCATTATTGCAGCTCCATTAGCCCTAAAAGTCTATCTTTAGATATAAAGATTCAGACATCTTGAGGCTCTCCAGTTTCCGTCTTCACTGATGTGAAAGTCTGTGTGTAATCTAAATGTGCAGTAATGCCCAATGAAACAGAACCGCTAAACTAAACAATTTATCCAAACTAAACAGTTGATTTCCTGTTGTGCGAATACACGATTGAGCTGTAATGGCCTCCAATAAAACAGAGACAAAATCTGTCCTTCTGCAGCAGCGCGGTCGCACACATTATTACTGATATCACACGTGAAGACAGATTGGTACTCATTGTTATTGAACCTGTTCTGTGCGTTCATGCACACATACATATACACGAGCACACTGGCATGCATGTGTGCTCTTGATCTCCAGTATCCATCTATAACTCTCTCTCTCCCTCTCTCTTACACACACACACACACACACACACAGCAAATTACCTTGGAAATAGATGAGTCACTGATTTTATGAGCCATGCTTTCACATTCCACGTAAAGTACAAGACTTATGTTAATGAATTCAATAGTGACTCCATAACAGACATGATATCCACATATCTTGAAATACCTTTTCAATGCAGTCGTCATTACAGATATTTATACAGAGGAGACAAATTGACTTACAGCTTCTCTTAAGCACTGCAAGTTGATAACAAAACTGAAAGCTGACAAGAGCAGAACATTTTCCTGCTGGTATAATTACAGAGTTTCTTCATGTCTTTGCTGTAAACAGAGGTAATCACTACCGCAGTGCGACGAGCATAATCTGAAATAATAGGCTCGACTACACAAATTAACGCTTAAACTTACATGTTGCGTTTAATGAATATTTTTGTTGAAAAGTTTGAATTAAGGGTTTAAATGGTTTTCTCATGTAAAGATCCATCCATCATCTGTATAATATAAAGCACTGACCAACAAAGATGATGTAATTATCATAAAGGCCGTCATAACATTTCATATCCAGCTAACTTAATGTATCATCTATTAACATAAGGAAATTAACATCTCCGTCTGTCATTATCCTAAATGTGGCATAATACAGTATTTAAAAGATGTTATCATTATCCTCATGAATTAATATAGCTATAGAGCAAATATTCTCTTTAAAATGAAACTATAATAAAGATATCTGAATGTAAGAAACACAGTACAAAAGAATAGCTTAATGCTGCTGAACAAAATATAATTTTAAAGGGCCAATATTAGTATTTTTCATTTACTAAATTAACTTTTTCATCCAGTTTGTGCAAAATGATTACAATACATTTTTAACTGATTGGACACAAAATGCATTTAAGGAAATTAATGTCTTATAATAATAACAAAATTAGTGCTGTCAAAGTTAACGCGATAATGACGGACTAATTTCTTTAACGCATTAACGCAATGCGTTAACGCGATCTTTCATTGTAGTGTTCGTATGTTTTAAGGCTATAGTGAAGTTACTGGTATCATATGAAACTACAAAACCTAATGAATCCATTGGTACCAACCATCATACTAGCTTGTTGCGAAGGAGGGTAAATAATGCTCCAAATGTGTGCTGAATTTTGGAGAGGAAAAACTGACATGGCCATTTTCAAAGGGGTTCCTTGACCTCTGACCTCAAGTTATGTGAATGAAAATGGGTTCTATGGGTACCCACGAGTCTCCCCTTTACAGACATGCCCACTTTATGATAATCACATGCAGTTTGGGGCAAGTCATAGTCAAGGCAAGTCACTGAAAACTGACAGCTGTTGTTGCCTGTTGGGCTGCAGTTTGCCATGTTATGATTTGAGCATATTTTGTATGCTAAATGCAGTACCTGAGAGGGTTTCTGGACAATATTTGTCATTGTTCTGTGTTGTTAATTGATTTCCAATAATAAATATATACATATATTTACATAAAGCAAGCATATTTGCCCACTCCCATGTTGATAAGAGTACTAAATACTTGATGAATGTCCTTTTAAGGTACATTTTTAACAGATAAAAAACTTGCGATTAATTTGCGATTAATCGCCATTAACTATGGACAATCATGCGATTAATTGCGATCAATATTTCAATCGATTGACAGCCCTAAACAAAACCACAGCAAAATAACAAAAAACATTTACAAACTTTCAAAAACATACAACCTCAGAGTTGACAGGAGTTTATAGTATATTTATAGAATAAAAAACAACATGTAAATTAGAAAAAGCAGAAATAAAGAGTGACACATTGTTTGCATTTATGTATTTCAGAATAACAGCATCACTAACAAGTTCTCCTAAAGGTGCTCTATGCGATATACAGGGCATTAATATAACAGCAAACAACTATTTTTATGTAAAGATATAGAGGCGTAATGTCTACCTGAGCAGAGAATGAAGTCTCTCTCCCTCGTGTATTGTAATCTGAGTTTCTCTGTGCTTTGTTGACAGAGCCGGGCCGGCCGTACGTACCTTTTAGTGCATGTCAGTCCCAGTGTGTGCCCCACTGGCTAGCTAATCACCGCCGCTTTGCGCTGCGCTCATACTGCGGTTACAGCCGATAACACTATCCTGACCCACGTTGTCGTCACGGAAACGTAACGCTCACCCTCTGGTTCTGCCCCAGGTTAACACTGTTAGCTGTGTCAGCACTGTTGCCGTTGTTTGCACTATTCATGCTGTTAGCGCTGTTAGCCGCGAGCCGCTGGCTCAGCCGTCGCCATGTTGATAGCTGCCTGGAGGCAATCCCTCAATCATAGATATGCTCTGCATTTGCAATTTAGCACCTTTAATGTGACGCCAAACAGCTGTCCATCACAGCTGGAAGCTTTACAGGTCAAAATCCCTTTTACACAGATGTGGAGTGAATTTGTTGTATTGTCCATGTTGAGAATTTTGGTGTCGCTCTGTAAAATTTACTCTGTAAAACACAAGCTCCCATATGATATATCAATGACAAAGTAAATGAATAGACTGCCTGTACTTGTTTTGCTGTGTAGGAAGTAAATGTATACTTTTGGTTAAATATTTCATGATATTAGGTCCTGTATCAATAACCAAAGATTGAAGCAAAGGCTCATTGCAGTACAGACAACTGAGTCAGAGTATACTATTTGACCAAATACTCAACATTATTTGGTTAATTTAGGTACTCTTAATTATTTTTTTGGCATGAATAACCATTCAGTTGAGTTTTAGTCAAATGTTTTAAATGCAGTAAGACTTCTGAGTACTCTGAGTAAAGATGTTTAGTTACAGTTTAACACTATAACTACAAAAGGTAAACAGTTTTCCAGGCCGAACAGCTGAAAAGCTAATCTGAATTGAATGTGAAAAATGGGCAGATTCTCCGTAACACAGTTTAAATGGATCTACAGGAGGTGACTCTGGCATTCAAGCTCATGTAAAATTAAAGGCTGTAAGGAGTTGAGGGCAGAATGTAAATGCTGAAATCTCCGGCTTTGACGCTCACCAGGTCTGACAGTCGGTGTGAAATCTCCAATAAGATTATGACAGTTGTAACCTGCGTGCATCCATCTTAGTATTACCATCACTGTGCCTGGCCAAACAGCCTAAGACGGGGCCATTTGGTCTGATTTGTCAGCTCTGTTTGAGATGTGGTGAGCTTGATTCAAACAGCGCTCCTGAAATGCACATCCAGGTGCACACTGGTTGGTGTGAATCTGTCTAAAAGTCTTAAACACCACTGAATGACGAGGCACGACCAGAACAAACACACGTATACTCCTCACCAGGGCCCTCAGGCATTTGATCCAGTTTTATAGTTTTCTCTTCAACAAATTCAGAGGTTAAGTTCTGGGGTTTTTGTGGCATCATCACCTGGCACACCTAGCTTTTAGAAAGATTTAGGCCTATGATAAATTTCCAAATGTACCAATTATCTTAGTGCGATGTAGGGGAGAGCGGGGTCAGTTGGGACAGTTAACCTTTTTGGCAAGTTAGAAAGCAACTATGCCGCTCATCATGCTCATACTCATCCACACACTCTTCACTTTTACCCTCAAAGTGGAGACCTTTCTACTATTCCTCACATTTTATTCACAGTTTTGAAATATACGGCGAAGAAGTAAACGTTCGGCTCTTTTGTTGTTTTTATTCTACCACACTGTTTTTAGCTATGCCACAAAAACATGTTGTTGGAAAGCTTATTTTCCGGCTTATCAGTTGATGCTAGTGTTATCTGTCTGAAGTTTTGTTGGTAGCTAGTACAGGAGTCCAAATGTTTCTGCTCTCCCTGGGATAGTTGGTACAGTGTTTTTTATAGTTCCTACATTGTTACAAATTAACAAAAAGCAGACAAAAACAAAACAAAGGCTTTTCCTAATTGAATAAGACCCGCTGTGAAGTCACTGAGTCAATGTCACTCAAGTTGCAGCCAGTCGGAAACCCTTTTTTGCCAAATTACATACCTCTGTAATTTATGAAAATACAATAATTTTACAATCGTTTCTTTTTCTCAAAGAAATGTGTGAACAAGTGACATTGTAAATGTAAGGTGTTTAAAATTTAGACTGCATTTTTTAATCTTAAATTATATTTTTTTAGCCCAGGCCCAACTGACCCGGAGAGGCAGAAATTTGGGAAAATGTACTCCTTGTAACAAAATTGTGCCTTTCACAATTGCTCTGAGAAATTTGGTAAATTGTTAGCAGACACCTTTATCTGTTCAGGGATCACATTATTTCCATTACTGTTCAAGTAGTCTGTGAGTACTGGAGGTTATTTGGTGTCGTAACAAAAGTGTCCCAACTGACCCCGCTCTCCCCTACATTTCTTCGATTCTCAAAAACAGTTCTAGACATGACCTTTCTTTTGGAGATTTTAAATCGAACCCTCGAAAAGACAATCTCTCCGAAAGCAGAAGTTATTTCTGTAATGCTTAGCATACAGACAGACAGTAGTGATGATGATGTCATCCAGGCACAGACCCCAGAGCGGCTCTGTAGACAGTGAATAATGGAGCAACTCCTGTGGGATTCTTTGACAGCAGCCACAGTCATTATTATTGGGACATTTTCTGATTCACGGCGAGCAGTGTAAAAATGTCCACAGATTCAGTCGCTAATTCAGTGTCACTTCACCTGTGACACCTGATGACATCACCAGATCTCCATCTTGGACAAGGAGATCATGACTTTGCCGTCCAAAATCAGTGGATGACTAAACTGTAGGGTTCATATTCTTAGGGTGGATTTTCCCTTTTAGTATCTACTCTTAGATTCCCACATGTTTCAGTCTCTATCTCTTATAATCCTGCCTGTTGCACCTTACACAATAAAACAAATGTTTTGTAGAAAATAGAATAAATGAGCCAAGGAACAGAGTTCAAACCTTTTCTAAATCAGCAGCAGATTCGTAACGTTTCAAATGTTATTGTGTAGTTACCTTCAACGAGAGAAAGCATTTAACCTTGCATGATTAAAAGTTGAAAAGATTCAGCTGTTTTTGTTGCTCCAAAAAGGAATAAGACCTTTTGCCTGTGAGTGTAAAATACATTTAAATTCACAAGTTTTGTATCTGCAGCAAGCACACATATTACAGATATGTGGTCCGGCTCATCCAGGCTCTGCTCAGAGGTTGCATCATCATCATCAGTAGCAGCAGCAAACTGTATATGTGCAGAGATAATACCGCCATATCTGTGTTTATTGACTTTAAAAGGATCAGCCGAGAGTGTGCGAGTGCACGCATGTGTGAATATTCATTCTCATTTTGACCAGGAGCATTGATATAGTACACAGGGATTACGCACATAAATTTACACTCCCACACAAAACGGTGGAAATAACTACATCTTCTCTGAGGCATCGATGCATATTTATCAAGGCGTAGACGCCCTTGGCCACATACTAGTTCCATTGTAGTGGGTTGGGAGCAAGCTGACTGTCTGGTGCAGAGGGATGGCCCTGAGTCTCAGCCCGCTCTGCCTGTTATCATGATTTAAAAAAAAAAAAAAAAAAAGCGTGGCGGACTTCAGCAACAGGCCACAGATTTGACGTGTGTGATTGAACCCCTTTTATCACCTGTGCACTCTGAACAGCTTTCATGGGACCAGCTTTTTTTTTTAAGAAGATCTAGGCCCACATATTAAATCCATCACTGAATCAGCATGCAGGATAACGTGAAATAGCCACGCATGGACAGAAATAGTGCATTTAAAAAGGAGATATCATCCTATCTGCACATCGGCAGCATGTTCTTTGAAAATCTCTCCTTCAGTAGAAGGTCGTGGTTTGCATTAGGCGCTGAATCTCCTGCTGCGGTCCATATTAAGGACGTTATTAAAGGCCTTTGTGTGGCTGTCTTTCTTTTGCGCCTCCAGAATGCTGCATGGTAAACAGGGAGATGGCTTCCTCATTACCTCCCGAGGACATGCAGGCAAACAGCTCACAACAGCACTAATCACATGCACCAAATACAGAACAATTAAGGGTCATTGAACAACAGATTTTGTGACTCAGTATTCTAAACATAAATAGCCAGAAAGCAAACACCCTCCCTGTGTACGTCCATCTCGGATTGCTCAGTAACTTCAATACTTTGAGTGTGACGTCCTTGACCGTATCAGAGACACACACAAAGCTTTGCCTCAGCAAAGAAGAGGAAAAAGCAAAAATAATTCTGCTCAGTGCAATATCCAAGGCTCTCTAACAGAACCTGAGCAGATCCTAATGAATTATGGTCACTGAATAATTAGCGAATAACCTGTTAGTGGGCAGCTGAACATTGTTGGGAGTCGCTAATGAATAGTCTCATAATCTCTTCCTAGGTTAGATTAGAAGGACGCCATTAACATCAACTCATCTGCCCGGACATCTGACGCATGAAAGGAGACCCATCCAACCAGTAATCATCCAGTTGCTTTCCTTTTAAGCAGGGCTCTATCAAAGTCTACTTTCATCTATAATGTGTGACTTCCTCCAGAGGTGGTGGAGGCCTCACTATGGTGAGCCAGTCCATCAAATCGGTGCAATTTGCATGTTGTAACTTTACAAAATTAATTAATTTTCAGCACTGTATCTAATAACATACATGTTTAACTATTCACTGTGTACTGGTCAATCTCAGGCCATTTTATTTTTTGTTTTTTTATAAGGTTTCTAAATTGTTTGTATGAGTAACAGGACATAGTTTTTAGCACAGCACTAGCAAATACATGAAATGTAGCCACATGACATCAATGCTAATACCATAAGAACACTTAGCACCTTCGAGTGGTTTACCAAAACTATCTTTAAAAAAGACAACATAATAACATCTAAGATATCATTTAGGTACCAGGATTGTACATTGAGATTGATATTCTCAGTCGCATTGTTTATTTTTGCAGGGATAGCACACAATTCAAACTAATTGCACGTAATTTTCATGTGTTGTCTCTCGGCAGGTGGACAAAAAACAACCAGATGACAATAAGTACACTTCATAAAACAACACAATACACAAAAGTCCATCAGTGTGAGATAATAAACAGATTCAACATAATAAATATGATAAAAAAGAAACAGAAAATAGAGTGAGAGAACTTACTTTAGGTCTTCCCGTGACCTCCAGGAGACTCAAGTGATACTACTTTCTGGTTATCATATGACTTGTGTAATGTCCCACATTTTTAGAGGGGGGAATGTGTTAGGGTAACTGAGTGTAAACCTACATGAGGACACGACTAAAATGTGTATTTTTAACTAGCATATTATGATTTTCAGATGAAAATTGTTATGTCTAAATTGGAAATAAAGTAAAAGAAATACGACTTTTGAAGGATTCTAATCATATTTCAAGTGTTCGAGTGGGGGCCGTCTTAAAATCCTATTTTTTCAGTGATGTAGGTAGTTTTTTATTAAGGTTTTACATGATGTACTGTATCTTCAAATTACATTTAGGACAAAGTACAGGACACTTTGCTTGATAATATAATGTATTATACAGATAGGCCTACTTTTCATGCATATTAATGCTTTTAATGTCCTGGGGACGGAAAAAGCACAGATTCGGCAGAATGGCGGCGCAGCAGGGCTTGGTCTGTCAGGTTATGTGAATGTTTTTGTTATTGTCGCTTTCAATTATAATCTTGCCGAAAGGCCTCACAGAAAGTGTCGTCTAATGTATCTGGTCCCAGAGGAGGATCTGTAGGGAGCTTCAGGGGTCTTTGAGGGAGATACACTGTCATTCAGTCCACTAGATATCAACACAAGTAGAGAGTGTTGGATCACTGTTGTGATCATATAGATTTAACGTTTGTATTCAAGGTGAGACAGATCAATAATCTGTTAAATACAAAATCTAAAACTATTTCTTTGACTGCTCTCATGGGTTACACTCAGTTTATACCCAATTTTGCATTGATTATGAATCAAGGGATACACATTTTGATACCAACGTTTATGTATTGAAATGTGTTGAAGGTCCGCATTTGAAAGCATGATCATTTCTAAACATAAAATAAACTGACACAACTGTGAATAAAAAATAATCTATCATGGTATATGTCATTGTATATTGCTGTATAAATATACATTGTATCATGATATATTAAACATTTCTATAGATGCAATTGAGACATTTTATAGATAAAATAACCAGACAGAATGTCAAAGTGGTGAATCCATTGAAATAAACACAAGAAAATGAAGATATCTGAATTTATTGCCATTATTTCCCACAATAGTGTAATACAGTATTTCCCAACCTTTGCCTTGTCAAAGTTAGCATTTACTTCTGTGAGGAGTAAGCATTGCATGGTTTTTACTTTCTTAGATTACTTCAAATTGTTTTAGAGGCCTGAAGATGTACAATGACCTGGTATTTTCAGGAATAATTGGACATTTAGTGAAATACACTTATTTGCTTTCTGGTCGGATGAGAATATTGATTCCACTGTCACGCCTACGGTGGGATAAATATATAGCAAAAGCATAATCCAAATGGTCCTTTATATTCAAGTCATTTTTATGCTTCGGTTTTCGTACAGATTAAACTAACAATATATAACGTGTTGATTGCTGAGCTTTAGAGGTGCTAGTAGATGCATTTTGTTACCTTTGGACAGGGGCAGGCTAGCTGTTTCCCCATTTCCAGTATTTATGCTAAGCTAAACTAAGCTAAGCTAGGCTAAGCAGCTGCTGCATGTAGCTTCATATTTACCAGACAGATATCAAAGTGGTATCAATCATCTCCTTCACCTCTCTGCCAGAAAGCGAATAAGTGCATTTCTCAGAATGTCAAACTATTCGTTTACAAACAAGAACAATTGCTCTGCTTATTAATAATCTTGAGACCCCTCAGAGTTATCTAATGACCACTTAGAGGGGTCTCAACCCCTAGTTTTGGAAACTAATACAACCACAAACACTAAAGAGATAGTTTCCTTGGTTCAAATGGTATAATAAATGTATAACTTGTGCTATAAATCATCGAATCACTCGACCCTAATCAGAACAACAGCATGGAGACATTGTTATTTAGACAAAAGCCAACATTTATTATTATATCTGCAGTGTACTCAGTCAATATAGTCCCGAATACTATGAAACAGGCTTCACAATTGTGTACAGGACTAATCATTTTATTCATAGATACAATAACATAATAAAAGGTTCCTAACAAAATGTGCATATCACAGCCAAAACAGCCCTCAGAAAATGAGGACATGTGTACTGTCAGTATTTAAATATTAACATTTACATGTAACCTTCAGGAAGAAGTCTCTGGTCATACAATCCAAAAAGCTGTCTCAGCACTGTTAAAACTCTCTGAATAACTTTTCATTACAAGAGGCCCGTCAACCAAGGCTAAATGATACGAATGTTCCCAGAGGAGACTTTCAAGTTGTTGCCTCTTCATGTGGCTCCCATTGTGGTGAAATCCATTCATGATTTATTAAAGTTGCTTCTCGTCATTCTCAGAGTGTTATATTTACATGAATGTGACTGTGACTGTGACATACTGCTAATTCACTGGGGAGCTATTTTCCATGTTCATGAGTCCAAACATCCATATTATGCTGAGTCGAATCAAGACGACTTGATTATCTGCCAAATTTGATATTTTTAGAACGCGCATTAAAAAATGTCACGGGCAATGTGCATTATGACTGAAATGCCTAAATTAAATAGTGTTATTCAAACCTACACATACTGCAAAACAATCCTTGTAATTCAGTACTTCTAATCGCAGAATAAATTGTGATAAGTGCACATCCTTTATGTAAAAAAAGCAAACTATAGGTTGAGTAATAATTTAGAAAATTAAATCAACACAAATTTTGTGTCAACATCAAGGCATATGTAAGTCATTACGTGTACTCTCATCTGTTTCCAGTGCAATGGAAGATGTCAATAAACCTGATGTCAAAAATGAGGAGGAGGGGGGGGCAGCCATGTTGACTAACAGATGTCTTACACACACGTATGTGATATACGAGGTCTCTTATGCTTGGCTTCAGCTGAGACAACTGGCATAGAAGCTCTATCTCTGGACAACAGCCAGCGCTAAACACACTTGCTCCCTGTTCTGCTCCTCCTCCTTCACTTTGGCGAGCAGTGGCCTTTATTCATACGAGGAGGAGGAGGAGGGATAGTCACATGGGTGGAGGCTTGGCTTGAGTGGAGAGTGGGGATGTACCCCTACTCCGCTCCCTCCCAAATACTGCACGGACCAGGGATTCCAGTGTAGGCCGTCTGTGAGGGGATGTAGAGACGTGGAGGAGGCCACTTCTCTCAACAGGAGCAGTTCCCACAGCCCTTAACACTGTTGAGGATCTCCTCCTGCAGTTTTTTCCTCTCCTCCTCCTTCTGGGACAGGCGCTCGGCCGGCGGCATGGGCGAGTTCTTGTTCATGTTGAGGGCTTTACTGTTCTGGGTGTTCCACAGGTCTGCGTACAAGCTGCCGGGGGTGTTGAGGAGGGTGGTGTGGTCGCCTCGCTCTGCCACTTTACCCTGGCAGAGGAAAACAAACATATGAGAACCTGGCAATGCAAGTTGTGCAGCACACATGACGTCATACTTGCCAACCTTGATTTTACCGGGAGAGTCATATTTTTCATTGCCCTCTCCCGGTTGCCTCCAGGGGTCACAATTCTCCCAAATTTCTCCTGATTTATGACGAATTTTCATACATTTTTTTAACCTTTTCGTTATCACAACCTGTTTTTGGCACAGTACAGTGTGTATAAGCCCTACTGTTTTCACCCAAACGACAATACAGCTACACCTAAATGTCATTTCCTGGCAGAAGAGAGATGCTCGCAACAACCTCGGCGCTCGCCACTGGGTTCAGCCTTCAGCGCACATCACAGCGTGCAGCGCCCAAAGTTGGGCTTTGCCCGAAACAGCAAAAAGCCGCCATGGCGCAGCGCAAGCCACTGGAAATAATGGGTTTCAGAGCAGAGTGGTGCCGTTGTCGTGTTGTGTCAAGTGCCTTCAGTGAGTGAGTGAGAAATGGAGAGTACAAAGAGAAAGAAACAGGAGCAAAAAAATGAAGGAATGAAGACTGATGAATGTTAGTTTATGCAAGAGATTCACACAAGTTAATGTAAGAGGGCTGAATTATTTAACATAATAATGCAGTTGCAGTGTACTTATTCTTTACAAGTCACCAGAATGCAGGAAACAAAATCTCTGAAACCTAATTTTTCCTCCCCTAGACCCCCCAATTTGATTTCGAAATCCTCCCTATTTTTGAGGTCTCAGGTTGGTAAGTATGCATGCAGTTAAAATGAAGAGGCCACGAACACAGAGTCCTATAGATAGTTAGCATCTCGTCATGACCACACAACACTGACCACACTCTCTGCGGAGAGTCAGCTCCCCCCTAGAATCCCTGCCGCCTCCCCAACAACTGTTGCAATTCCTCTAGCAAAAAAAAAAGAAAAACGAACACGCAGACACACGCAGCATCCACACGCAACAAACACACACATCCCTCCCACACAGTCAAACACAAACGAAGGCACCCCCTTCCCCCACCTCCCATGAGCATGCAGGGGTGTTGGCATCATCTTTAGTGCACCCAAGATGAGCACGTGACTGCTTCCGCTCGTTATTTTAATGAGCACCCCAGGCAGTCCTCTGCTGGTGACACCACCAGCAAACGGCATGGCGACATCACACGCAAACATGCCTCCTCGCCACGACCCTCTGATCCCTGCCATCTGACTCTGGAAACATGGAACGACACATGCTCACTCGCCGCAGTTCAAAGAAACCTCTCCTCATTTTATCCTATCTGACTGTAGCACTGGTGGAAAAATGTCACTTCATCTGTGTTACATTTCATATTAACTCTTACTTTCCAGATAATAACTGACTTCACACGGTGTCTTTCGGTGCTTTACGGCGTCTCAACCCGTTACGTACTGCAGCATTTTGGATATTTCTCTGATGCACAATACGGTGACAAAGAACCAAAAAGATTCACAGTGTCCATATTTTTAAGACGTACTCTGTGTCTCCACGGCACCTTTAACCTGAATTAAACATCTGACCTAAAACTGAAACCATTTGAATGGCAATCTCCTTTAAAAGACATGTTTAGTCCCGGATGAGGCCTCATCAGTGTCTGGGAAGCTGGCCCATACATTATTAGTCACCGAGACAAACAAGACACGCCATCTGACCAAAACAGCCAGTCGAGTCTGACTGCTTTAATGAGCCCTTATGGAGAAAATAATACATTCACTTTTACCAACAGTGTCCTGTTGTTGTTGAAGTTAATGAGAAAAGCCAAACAAAGCATGTTTTCATCACGTACATTGTAGAAAGGTAACTCAAAATAAATGAGAGGCTGCTCGCTAAATTCTTGTTGCTGGCAGATCCAGTGCGCCGCAGGTCACGCAGAGTGCAGGTCATCATCCTTCCCTTCAAATGCTAATTGGACTGGCAATTAACACAGCGCATGTTTTTACTCGGAAACTCTGAACCATCGTATTATTTGCTTTTTCATGAACCTGACATTACAACTGGAAATGTTAATCAGCGAAGGTATGAGATCAAGTAAAAAATAAGTGGATGAGTTCTTACCTCGCTGAGCACTATAATCTCGTCTGCGTCTACGATTGTGGAGAGCCTGTGGGCGATGAACACTGATGTCCTGTCCTTCACCATCTCCTTCATTGAAGTCAGAATGTTCTGGAGGCACACAATAACTTAATCACACTATTAAGATTTACAAGAGTATCACCTATGCCAAAAGAATAAATAGGTTTTGCAATAATGGAAAAAAAAGTGCGTGAATGGCAAGGTATATATGAAATGTACTCCCAAACTTTGATTTGAAAAAGAAGCTAAGTCAACAGAATGTTGCTCGGCAACATCCACCTGAATATGCTTTTCTTTCTTTGTTTACATATGATAATTTTAAAACACCATCGTGATGAGAAGCAGCAGAAAATCTCAATTAACAGCCACGTCTACTGCCCCACTCTTTTTCCTGAAGTTCAGAGAGGGCGTGCTGAACTTTCTCATTAAATGTAACATTTACAAAGACTGTGGGGTTTAAGCTGAGCTGGAGATTAAGTAGGAGAAAACAGTGGCAGGTGGCAGGGGAGAACATGGGGGTGGTGTGTGTGTGTGTGTGTGTGTGTGTGTGTGTGTGTGTGTGTGTGTGTGTGTGTGTGTGTGTGTGTGTGTGTGTGTGTGTGTCGCGTATGTCACAGCAGGTATGTGACGCGGGGAGTGAGCTGAATTATTGTGCACCTACAGCAGGTGACTGAGTGGGTGTTTGTTCTGCTAAATGTTGTATACGCAGGCACGGCGAGGTGTCGACTTGTACGCGCAGCAGACAACGGGCATTTGTCGGTGTGTTAGGTATGCACGCCCGTGTCTGTCAGCGTGCCCACCTCTTCTGTGATGGAGTCCAGGGAGGATGTTGCTTCGTCATACAGGAGGATGGGCGGATTCTTCAGTATTGCACGGGCGATGGCGACACGTTGCTTCTCCCCTCCTGAAACAAAACAACAGATGTCATAAATAAAAGCAAACCGGGCTAAAGCCAAAAGGTTTGAAATATGTGAGGATACAGCAGGTCTCTCTGTGGCCCTTCTCATCAGATAATTACCTCAAACGGAGGGCTGCTAAAACAGACTTTCATTTAATTGTGAAGAAAAATCAGCGGGACACAAAGATTTCTCCCACTGTGTCTGACTCGGCCTTTATTACATATGAGCCGAGTGTGGCCTCTTGAAAGCAAGCGGCGTTCAGCAGATATAAATATTGCTGGCAGTGGAGAACAGCAGTGAAGGAAGTTAGGAGCCTCGCAGCCCAGACTGCCCCCTCCTCCCCCAACAAACTCATTGGCAGCTGTCACGTACAGTGAAATTAATGAGAAGTTAGTCATGTCTTTATTTTGTCCGTTCTCTCACTCACTCAGTCACTCCACATAAAGAAATCTGTGCTGCCAGTAATTGCATCTTGAATGTTGAGTGAAAGTGCTCACACACTGCGTGTGTTAAACACTGTGTGTTAACGTGGGCTAAATGAGTTGCGGAGTGATGCTAGCAGCCAAATACTACACAGTCGTGTGCTATCACTGCAGATCAAATAAGGCAACGTGCCATTAAACAAGTTCACCCACTACACTACACAGAAGAGGACAACAAAACAACAATGGTGCAGCTGCAAATGAAGTCTCTTAATGAATCTCATAAAATAAGGTCAGGTTTAATTATTAAAAGAAGTTTAATTATCACCTTCTTTTACAAGACCACAGTTCATAATAAAGTCTTAAAAGTAATTTTGAACTGCAACAGTTAGGCAAACATTTTAATATAATTTTAGAGCTGTGCAAACTTAAATATTCCTCACAGCATTTTGGAGACTCAGTCATATTTATTTCTCAAAGTATACCACATGGCAACAGCATTCCTAATATACTGTATATTCTTGGCAGCAGATGGAGGATAGAGTGCTACAGGAATGAGTCCTAAAACCTGGAAATGAGTTAGTGTTAGTGTTTTAGCACTTCCAGTTCCCTCATCTCAATGCGTTTTTTGAATGGTTTTTTAGTTAGATGCCTGAAATAAGCTCTGTGGTTAACACAAGCTTTAACCTTTTGTTCTACGATATCCCACTAATGAATTTTGAAGCTTTTTACGTCTTTTAAAAAGGTGGTTGCTAACAAGTGGCTAAATGAGACCAGTAAACATCATCACGCCGACTCGTCCGCCTTCACAACCTAATTGTGATCATTTACGCTCATGTGACCTTGGTGTAGTTTGTTTATAGCCTGACGTTAGCTTTTTACTTCTGGCAATTGCATTCACACTTCAAAAATTATAAAAGTGGTGTTTATTCATGGAGATTATCTTACTGAACAAAACGTGTAACTATCATAAATGTTTGTTTGCCACAGATCTTATTTTCTGCAGTGATCCAAAACCCAATGGAAGAATCCTATTGGCTTTTTGTCGAGGGAACCAGGGCGATGCTAACTTCCTGGTTGGCCTACAAAAATACATCATCCTGCACCACTATATAAGAATGGTGTATGGAAGATTTAGGCTCCTGTACTTTGCTTCATTTCCTCTAGTAACTGTATAGAAATGACCATGTTTACAAAGTGTACCTTCAAGCTGAAGCTGATTTGAGCTGTACTACACTAACACAATCACACATAAAACATTTAAACAATTCAATACTTGAAGATCAATAATGACACAATATTTTGGACTATTTCTGCTTTCATAAAATATTTGGTGGGTGATCATATAATATGAAATGTAGGTTTAACAGTTATATAAGGTCAGATTTTAATTCTCTAAAGCACCAGAAAAACTAAACATTCAAGCCATACACTGATAATACTATACCAAAAATCATACCTCATATCACAATGTCAATGTTATATTAGAGCTAAAATTATTAGTTGATTAATCTGCAACAATTTTAATAAAAAAAGAAACAAACAAACTGCAGAACATCGTCTGGTCCCGCCTTCTCAAATGTGCAGCATTTTCTGCTTTTCTCTTTTGTACATCATTGTAAATGAATCATGTTTTGTTTTATAGACTCAACAATTCATATTAAAAAGAGAATCGACAGATTAATCTGCTCCAGGAGTTTCTTCCCTCAGGCCACCCGGCTCCTGAGCCAGTAACTTTCACCTAATTATAATTCATTCACCTGCCTGCCATACATTGCATAATGTTATACAGTATTCACCGGCTATATTGTTTCATTTCTCTGAAACATACTGTTATATTGTTTTAATACCCCTTATTTTATTCTGCTCTATTTTTTCTATTTGTTGGTTGCTCTGTAACGAGGCACAAATTAATTTCACTACATATTGTACTGTGTATGATTGTGTAGGTGACAAGTAAACGTGATGATGATGTGATTTGAATAATTTCTGGGTTTTATATGCTGTAACTTAGTATACCATCCAGGGAAATATACATAACACACAGCTCTTTTACTTGTTTCTGCAGAGGAGAGACCATATTTAAACAGAAGTCATAATGGTGCAGCAAACCTGACAGCTTGAGGCCCCGCTCCCCAACCTGGGTGTCATAGCCATGGGGCATCCTGAGGATAGCATCATGGATGCCTGCTAGACGCGCCACTTGGTACACCTCCTCTGGTGTGGCGTTGATGTTCCCGTACTGCATGTTGTAGAAGATGGTGTTGTGGAACAGAACGGCATCCTGACGACAACAACAACACAGTTAAGAGAAAAAAATGAGGCTTCAGAGAATATTTTTATTGCAGCAGAGACAGAAAGAGAGGACTGCAGATACAAAGACAAGGGTAGGAGGGAGAAAGAGAACGAACGCAAATGACAAAAATACTGTTCATGTACCATCTGTTCAGATCAGCCTCTGAGCTCACTGCAGTGAAAACCTGACTGAATTCAGCTCATTTCTAATGCTGTTGTTAACTACTAATGTTACTTTGTTCTATGCTGCCCCCTTGTTGTATATAATCATCAGTAATAACTCAAATATATTACATTTACTATTGAAAATGTCAAAACACACATTTTATTTTATTCCAAATAGTGAAAAACAAATCTACGTGGTGTCGATAAAATGACTTCTTATTGTTTATTTTATTGTGTGGGTGCGTGTCATACCTGAGGTACGACCCCCAAAGACTTCCTCAGGCTGTCAAGGCTGATGTCTCGGATATTCTGCCCTGCTATGTAGACGTTCCCCCGCTGGGGCTCAAAGAAGCGGAACAACAGCCGCACAATGGTGCTCTTCCTGAAACCAGACGTGGAACCAATCGTCAGCATCATTCCATCTGTGAGCTGCACCCCCACAGTCTACTGATGATATCTGATGATAACACTGTCTGCACATACAAATGAGATCACACACACCTGGCTAAAGGTTTGACACTTCTAAAGGTTTGACCTACCCTGACCCGCTGCCACCAACTATAGCCACCTTCTTCCCAGCAGGCACTTCGAAGGACACTCCGTTTAAGACTTTCTGGTCCTCCAGGTATTCGAAATAGACGTCCTCGAAGCGGATTGTGGCCTCCTGTGGTGTGATGGCTAATGGCGGGGCGAGATCCTTCTCCTAGAGAAAAACCATCAGAGGGTTGAGACAGACGAAACGGAGACAGAACAGCCACTGGCACATGGCATGATGCAACGTTACTCCAACACCTTGTAAAGGAGCTCAGAGCCAACATGTGCTGCATAAAGCAGAGACATTCACAGCAAATTCCAGAGGTCGTTTCAACTGAATCTTCAGACGCTGCCCTTCACGGTAACTGGAGGATCAATAGGCGTGAAAAACTTTCGGTACATACTGAGCTGAGCCATAGAGCTGAGATGCAGCCAAGGTCAGCAGTGAATAAAGCGCCGTCCTTGCCCTGAGAGTAAAAGCCTGCTCTGCTCCGTTTCTATACTATCTAATAACAACATAATCACCCACAATCCACCTCAGCCAGTTAGCACAAATAACGCACAGTCCATTAGTATAAACAAATGATAATTTCACACACCCCCAACATGGGAAAAAGCCAAAATCATTTATTTTTTTTATTTAGTGGAGCAGTTTCAAGTAAGGGGGTGTTTTAAATTATTTTACATCTACATAATAGGCCAGTGTGTTCCACAAAAAGGAGAAAGCATTCAGACAGTAATGGCCTGCTGGGCAGTGCCATCCCACAGGGAATCACAATGGAGAGGAGTATTACTGATGAGTGAAAAATAACTGGACAGATTCATTTCTCCCACTATAATTACAGGCTGGAGACGGGAATGGCATTCATATTGTTAGGCAGCAAGCGCACATTTGCACTTAAATGTGCTCTTCTGACGCAAGATGGGCTGTCATGTTGTGTTAAAAAAAAAAAGATAAATGCAACGAAATGTCTGAATTGTCTCACAAAAAACAACTGATAGCTGTGACATTGAAGAGGACCAACATGTCTAAAATCGTAACAGTTTTAGCCATGTTTAAAGTTAAAGACAGGATGTACTTTTGAATATGACTTTGTATTACTGTGTGTTTTTAAGGTGAATTCACAAATTGACAATTCAACACTGAAAACACTATGTAGTGTCACAACCCCATATAAAGGCAACTATTTTAATAATCATTTGTTGGTTTCAGCTTCTCAAATGTAAGGATTTGATATTTTTATTTGTCATATATCATAGTATAGTGAATATCTTTGGGTTTTGGACTGTTGTCCGTATAAAACAAGCAATTTGAATGCGTCACCTTGGGCTCTTGGAAATTATGATTAGCACTGTTTTCACTATTTTCTATATTTCATAGACAAAACGATTAATTGATTAATCAGGAAAATAATTGATAGATTGATCAAAACTGAAATGAATCGTCAGTTGCCGCCCTAGTGGGCAGTGGAAATAGGGACGTTGAAGAGCGCAGCTCTTTAGGGCAAGACTCTGTGCACAAATGGGTGGCTTTAGTTAATAAAAACATGAATGAAATGGAGGCAAAAATGAATCACAGGAGGTTCAAACAGGTGTGCATCATTAGGTCCTCTAAACAGTGGGCGAATAAGCACTATCAATGATTGAAACAGAACAACAACAAAACTCATCACATCTTAACACATTTTAAGTCAGTGATCATTTTGTTCAGATCATATTCCTCTGGAACTCAAAACAAAACTACACAAATAAAACATGTTTGTGTTCAGTTTCAAAAACATCCCAGAACTTCACAATTGAGACAAAAAAAAACTGTTCATGTTGGTAAACAGGGCCAAAAGCAGCCTTTTTTACACACTACAAAATCAGTCAGAATTTTGTGTGCACCAATTAAAAAGGCTACTGATCACAACTAGTTAATGCTCTGAATAAATTACCAATAAATAGGTCTGCTGCAATTTGCATTAACATCCCGACCAGCGAGTAATGTCATGCTTTACAAGTGCCAATAGACGAGGAAGCATCTGAGTCACATCAAGCATGTAATTACTATGTTTGACTACAACCTATCATTTTTTACAGCACATGTGGATAGGTTAGGTATGTCATGCGGCCAAGAATAACTCAGTCCTGCGTTAACATCTTTTACCACTTTTCTTTTTAACACGTTATGTGCTGCTGTTGGAGAAAAAGTCTCGGCTTAATCGAGTTTTTCGGATTTAATATTGAACTCTGTATTCGCTACAGTTCTCTCTTGTTATGGGAAGAAATCATTTTAAAAACACACATTTTGCAATTTACGACTGCAATGCGGAGAAGTGCATGTCAGGCCGACAGGTTACCTTGATCTTGGTGTCGATGCTGAGCAGGGTGAAAAGAGTGTTCATGTCTATTAGGGCCTGCCTGGTCTCTCTGTACACTGTGCCCAGGAAGTTGAGGGGGAGGGAGAGCTGGAAGAGCAGGCCGTTCACCATCACCAGGTCTCCCACGGTCATCGTACCTACACCGCAGCAACAGAAGGACTTACAGACATGCAAATAATCCAGCTCTATTGTATCATGTATGTGTCTTTGGGTACAAGATCTGAAAAAATAACACTCAAGCCATTTCTTCTTTCAAGTTGTGAAAGCAGACAAAGCATGTTACAGTCTGAATCTATCTCCACCCGCTGTGATTTCATTTTCTGCATCAAGGCTGTTTTATTTCCTATTCATGCCACTTTTCCATGCTTGCTGTGCTTTGTTCTCATTTAGTTTCTATTATCCAGTTCAGCCTGAGTTTTACTTGTCATTTTCTGTCCATCTGATTTTGTTTTGAGGTGTTTTTTTTTTAAGCTTTTTTTATTTCCAAAAGCACATTTCTTTCTATTGTGCTGTGGACACAGTTCATGGGCATTAAGAGATAAAATCATATCAGGTGATCTATTTTGCACCTTTACACCTGGATGCTATCAATTTTTTTCATGGTTTATAGATCTTGAGAGATTGATTTTCCAAAAATTGGAGACACACACACACTCACCTGCCGCAATGCCCTTGCTGGCCAGCACCATGATGGCAGTGAGGCCGACACTGAAGATGGCACTCTGGCCAAAGTTGAGCAAGGCGAGCGTGGACGTGGTTTTTAAAGAGGATGACTCATAGATCTTCAGGTATCCGTCGTACTTTTCAGCTTCGTACTTCTCATTGTTGAAGTACTGCAGTCGAGATGAGAAACATGCAGAGTGAGAGGAGTGGAGGGAGCACAGGGCACGGAGACAGCAAAAAGGATTCACAAAAGGAAAAGTTGAGAGAGAGAGAGAGAGAGAGCGAGAGAGACACGAAATATGGATAAGGTTAAAGTTTAAGGAAGCATGGAGAGCAGTGTCGGGCAGATAGACACTTTAGAGCAGCTTGCCTCAAGGCTGCATTTGTTCTCGGTGACCGCTCTGGGCGTAGTCTGGGTCTCAGTTGGCCTCTAAAGCACTTTTTCATGTCTCTGTATCATCATCTCCACCCCACTGATCTTAAAGGATGTGGAGGGCGGTAGAACAAAATCCAAAGCTTGCTCAGCGTAGCAGCTTTGGCAGAGGATAGGGATTATGGCAAAATAACAGTTTATAAAATATTAGGCAATTATAATTGTGAGGAAAGCCTAAACATCACTCGCAATTTAAACAAGAATCGCTGCAGAGTATTCATCACTGGCACTTACGCAGACACCTACCAACACAGCACAGATAGCTCTTTAAGTGTTACACCACACAAGCAGCACTAATTTTGATTAAGACATACAGCTATCATTTAAAGGAAAAAAAAAAAACCCTCATGAATCAGCCACTAGCACATCTCTTAAATTCAGCACATAAAACTACGCCATGATCATAACAGCGACCCTCCTCAACTCTGCTGCCAATTACCTAATATTGCTGTTTGTTTAGTTTGCACTATTGTTCCTCTGCTCTGGTTAAGTGGGCGATTTGCTTCTCTCGCTAACGGCAGTGGTGCTGTGCTGCTACCGACTTGCCACTGATTTGCATATAGGGAAATGCAGGAAATCAGAGAGAGAGAGAGAGAGAGAGAGAGAGAGAGAGAGAGAGAGAGAGAGAGAGAGAGAGAGAGAGAGAGAGAGAGGAAAGTACAGATACTGACTTTAAAAGGCTCCCTGACACAACAATATTAGAAAATGCTTTCAGATAACCCACCTCTGCTTTACTCTAATAACTGTCTGCTGCACTGTTGGACACTCTATTTAAAAGGATATATTTCTTTTCGATAGTGGACATTATTTGGAAACCTGGAACCAGGCTGGCTTCAGGCTGTTGTCATACACCGTTCGTAGCTATACCTATGGAGAGCACTGCACTGTAATTCATATATATCACACAAACGCCGCGTAGGGAGGAGGCTGGCTGGATGGGTGGGTCAAAAAAACACCAGACCTTTGCCCAGGAGACCGGTGTTTGTACCCTGTTTGAAATAAGGCTGCACGATTTTGAAAAAAATATCTAAATGTGATTATTTTTACTGATATTGCGATATGATTTGCGATATTAGAGGGAATGATCATTTTTACATCATTATTCTCATTTTTATTGAAAAACATATTAAAATGATTATGGTGTGATTTTTGCGGGGATCTCTACCAAACAAAGATGTTTTATTAAGTCTGTAATATATGATGTATAGGCCAGGACATCTCTGCAGCCCAGCAATATTTAGTTTATAATGGTATTTTGACAAACATTTCACAAATATTTCACAAATATTGAGATTTTAACAAATACTACGATTTGAAAATTACAGTAGGCCATAATGCGTTTCGATCAAATTTTGAATAATTGTGCAGCCTTAGTTTGAAACCAGTAAATGTTGCTTTGTCACATAACTTCCATATTTAGACTGCATGCATGTAACAAGCAGAAATTGACACGTGTTGCTGGACGTTTGTAGGAAAACACACGAAAAATGAGGAATAACTTTTCGTAAGATATCATACGAACGGTTTTATGAGGATACTCTTTTCACTCAAACTATCTTATTAAATGTTAATTGCAGAATAATGTTGTGTATGCTTTATCTCTGTGTAATATCTTTACACAAAAATGATTTTCAAAGACTTAACATGTACAGTATGTACGTTTTTATAATCATACTACAAGTTTGTTCTTCTCTTTAGTTGTTACAGTTGACAGACTGACATATAGAAACAACCTGAGGGAGCTTATTGTGTCTTAACTGTCCCAGTGGTGTGAACCGGGTGGTACAGGATCTGCAGTCCAGCGAAGCCTCAGTGACTCTGTTCTAAGAAACAGTACAAGAATCAAAACAAGGCACTCTTCTTCTTCTTCAAAGCCAAATTGAACCACAAAAAGTCTGTAGGAAATCAATAGCTAGATCGCTGTAGTGAAAGAGAACACACACTCTCTGCTAATGTTTTTGATGGTAAACTTAGAGAGAAAACACAGGAGGGAACATCTGAACAAGAGAACCTGAGTGCTGCTGATCGCCTCTTGTGCTCTTACTTTCTTCTTACTTTCTCCTATATATATATATACATATACAGTAAATACACTTGCAGACTCGTGTGGGGCATGAATATAGCTTGGTTTTCATCCATTGCACACATTGATCCCAGTGAAATTTCCTTGTCCACCTTCATTGAGGTGGTAAAAATGTCCATGTCAGTCTCCCATACATAGATTTCCTATGCGTCATTGGTAAATTACAGGGTTTAATTAAACCCTCCCCGGGGTTATTTGGGTGAGCGCAGGCCTGACATGTAATCAGGGCTGATTACTCACGGGTTTGACAAAGCCATAAAATCCTCACACAAATATAGTGCATTCAATATTTTAAGATCCATAAATTCAAACTGTCTATAGAAAAAAAATATACAAAATTGACAAATGTAAAACATATATTATGTTGAACATATTAAATGCCACTTTAATTAAAAATAAATGCTAGTAAAAAAATTAAATATTATATGTTCATATATTCCAATACCTGCAGGCTCAAGAACACGTCCATTAAATACACACTCCACTGGGTTTAAAGGATTAGTTTGACATTTTGGGAAATGCACTAATGCCGCATTTCCACTGCATGGTACGGCTTGACTCGACTCTCTTCTGGTACCAGGTCCTTTTCTCTCTTTTGTTTCCCAATGTGGATAGTACCTCATCTTCAACACAACACTCGCTGAATCCTTTCATCGGCAACCAAATAACGTCTGCACTCAGTCAATTGTATGGCGTAGTGTAGGCTGCAGCGTAGTTGTGGAGGCTGCAATTTCTTTTTAAATGTGGGCCGAGTGAAGACAAAGATTACAGTTGCTATTGACAGCAGCTCAGCTATTTAAACATGGCATGTTTGTGCAGGATGTCCCATGTCCCGCTAGTGACGATTCTCTCTCACCAATTGGCGGTCTGCAGCGTTTTATCCACCGTCTCCACCTCAGCTCGCTTGGAACCACAATCGAGGTGGCACCGAAACAAGCACCAGGCACTATCCACAACTTTTACTAATGGAAAACCAAAAAAAGAGTGAGTCGAGTTGAGTAGAGCTGTGCCGTACCATGCAGTGGAAAATTAGCTAAGCATAAAGACAGGGAACAGAGGGAAACAGCTAGCATGTCCCTTTCCTTCCTGGAATCTCTGCTGGTTGCCTGGCGATAGCGCCCAGCCAACAAGCCGACACATAAACCCCCCGTAAACAAAGGTAATATGTAATTTTTACATTTTTTTTGTATGGATTAAACAAAAAATATATAACATGTTAATTCACGAACTTTAAAGCTGCTGGTTTGAGTTTTTGTTACTTTTTGTATAGAACCAGGCTAGCTGTTTCCTTTGTTTCCAGTCTTTGTGCTAAGCAAAGCTAACCGACTGCTGGCAGTAGCTTTATATTTAACAGACAGATTTGAGAGTGGTATTGATCTTCTCATCTAATTCTCTGCCAGAAAGGGAATAAGCATATTTCCCAAAATGTCAAGCTTTTGCTTGAACAAGCTGGCATTGAAATGCCAAGTTGTCGCAGAGTTACAGGTGCGGGTTTATTTATACAAGCTTGTTACATCCTCTTGAGTACAGTTTTGCAATACTCCAGCTGATGTAAACACACAGTAGCTCACATTTTATTTTGCCAACATTTTTAGGAATACATTTGGATGGAAGCCTATGACTTTAATGTGGCATAATTTGACTATTAATTCCAGTATATTGCCAACCTGTGATTGTTAAATGTCTCAAGACAGAATGAAAAATGTCAGTAGGCTACCACGAAAGGACAATATCAACTCCTCAGATGCTTTTCATTTTTCTTCTCCCTGACTTTTAGCAACGTAGCCATTTTTTGCATACAGGAAGGCTATTTTTCATAATATTTCATACGTTTGCTTATAATCCTCTTGACAGCAGGATGGAAACGTAGCGGGTGCAAAGAGTTTGTTTAATATTCTTAACACTGTGCTCAGTCATTGCCTCTGCTGGATCTCGACAGCCTGCCCACTTCACAGCCTATATCAAGGCACTCCTCCTTCACTGTAAACTTTTCTGTGGCACATGAACACACAGGTCTCCTCTGGCCTGGGCTCACATCTAACCCCAAAAGCACACAGTGAAAGCTGCCTGCAGGGAAACTGACCCCTCGCAAGGTTCGTAAAACACAGAGAGGAGCCCTGTTCCCCCTCTAGCCCGGGACACAGGGGCACACTGGAGCCTTCAGAGGGGTGAAGAAAGACAGGATTGGAGGGAAGGACACACATTGGAGCTCTGTATTTCTGTATTCCACTTCCTCCTCCACCTCCCTCTGGCACAGCCCTCTCTATACACCATCCCATTTCCCTCCTTTCCACACATATGCCTTTGAGACACCTAGCCCCAGAGTTGCATCTGATTTTGGTGGGTGCTATACCTCCTTCTTTCTTGCCTGTTTTTCTTGTCTGCTCTGTGATCTCCCAAGCCAAAAAGCTCCAGCCAAGTCGATCCGACTTCTTCTCTACCTGTGAGCCCAAGTCTTCTTAACAGCGTGGACCTACAGAGCTTTATATCGGAGAGAGAGAGAGAGTGAGCAAGAAGTGAGAGGAAGCCTGTCTTTCAAAGAGATGAGTAATGGGCCCAGAGGGCACTTCTCAGCTCCCATGGAAGCCTGCTAGCCTTTGCTTTTATACATGCCAAGAGAGGTGTTACATAAATGACAGAACATTCTCGATGGCCACTTTTTGTATGCTAAAAGCCTTCTCCCAGGTTGGTGTTTATGTTAATGACTTTAGTCAGTGGTTTGAAGTGCCTGGATGATGAGCAGCTAGCCTAGAAACGAAGGAGTGGCTCTGACCTTGGCCCACTTCAGGGAAACGCTCTGGTTTCTGACTAATAGAGTATGCCCTATTCTTTCTCCCACAACATGCACTCAAAATAGCTCTGGCATGCCCCATTAAGCAGCATTTTAATTGTTAACACGGCATACTCTGTCCTTGGCACACATTAACTACTTCATTTAAATGTCAATCCCAATTAAAGAGGGGCTGAGGAGACGGTCGTTTTAACCGGGAACGAGTGTGGTGCTGCAATCATAATCACCATTATCTGCTTTTAAGGGTGTTGGAGTTCAACCTCAAACATTAAAAGTTTTTTGGTTCTCACCTGATGATCCCCAGATCACTCAGAGGAACCATATGTGATATACAGTAGAGTAATAAAGGGTAACTTCAGTGTTTTCACACTTCCAGATCCGTTTACCAGTCATGGGGACAGGGCTCCAGAGGGCAACCTAAATGGTCGCATATGTGATATTTTTTTGTGAAGGTGCGGGTTAAAATTTCACATGGTACCATTCATGCGAGTGCATGATGATCATTATCAATGGTGCCCCTGCCGGCGGGAGCAGAAATACTCCCTCGCGAGGATGATTTTCTACTCACGGCTACTGTTCTGTGAGCTTGTATCACGTGCACTTGCCTGGTTTTTATGTGTGCAGGTTTTGAGATTAAACACTATACGCTTGTATGCAGCGGTGCACGGTGTGTGATCAGAATCAGAATTTCCTTATTCGCCAGATGTAAAATGTACACAGGAATTTGACTTGGTGATACAGTGCAGTAAAACCAAGAAAGGTAAGAGTTAATAAAGTTACGTTACAAAGCTAAAGCCAGATAAATTCAATGATTATATACACTTCAGAATAATCAAATGCTACATTGTGCTACATATTCTGTTGAAGTCCTGGCAAATATTGCACATATTGTACTGTTCACAGTCCACACATATGGTGTGCCCATGTGGCTGTGTGCATGTGTGCATCTGGGTGGGATGAGGGGAGGCTGGGCATTTGACGATGATGCATGGTGGGCGGTCAGGGGATGAAGGAGGGAACTAGGATGGGTTGTTGAGGAGACGAATGTGTACATAGCAGCATAGAACTTAATGGATGGGATTGAAGACAATTTAACGGAAAGCCTATATTACAAACTGTGGGTAAGGAGTTTGAAAGTTGTGAATATTTACCAGGTAAAGAGGGCCTAAGGGCCGGGATATACTTGAAAAGAACTAGTTGCACAGTCGGCCGACCATTACAGAAATTCCCCCCAATGCAGATGTTGGAAAGGTGTTGGGGTTTCCAATGTTGTTGACCATCCAACAAGCACTACTGTTGAAGCATACTGCCCCCTTTACGAAGGAACACTATTGAGTGTTTCTTTGTGGAAATTGTAGAATCCAAAATCTCTCTACCTTACTCTCTCTGACTACCCCAACTTTATGGAAGTATGATACTATTTTGCTGGAGTACTCTTATCAAGAGAAACCGGGTTCCATGGGGTAAATGTAGTCTGATGCATGTCACTATTCAGTGTTCAGTCGGAGGCTGCTGCATTGCTTGGCTATTAAGGAGGTGCTGTTGTGCTGTCGTAATGCAGTGACAAAGCAGAAGTCTGTGAAGGATGTTTGTTTCCTAGTGTGTACAGTTCCTCCCTTCCTTCCTCTACAGTAACCGTTGCCCTCGGCCTTACCCTCAGTGAAAACTTCCATAGTTGGCAACCGCCTCTTTCAAACCCCCCCAGCATGTAGCCTGCTCAGCTGTGCTGGGACACAAACCCCATTTCCCCTGGAGAGCAATAATGCTAGCATTAGGTTCTGCACAGTGTGGTGCCAGCCCAGGGGCCTGGCATGCAATCGTCCACTGCTGCAAACAGAAGCACACATACACTGAATCCATTCCCAGCACTGCAGCACCAGATGGATGGCAAACAGGGACGCTCCCAGGTCCAAATCACCTCCTGCAGCTGGGTGATAGAGTCCCGCAGTGCTGAGAGGGGGCAGGCAGGGTTTGGGATCTACTGCGTCTGTTTTTGTTGTAGCACTCCCATTAGCTGCCACGTAGATTTTGAATTGTCACCACCCTCGTCTTGTTTGTCTCAGAATGTGCTTGTATTGCTTTGTTGTTTTTGGTGCATATTTTTCTGTGAGGGTCGAGCTGCTTGTTATGCACCATCTGATAACGGGTAATGCATCGGTGGCTGCCTGCCTAATGACTTAGATAGGTAGAGGTGCTCACATTGGCAAGCAGGCGTAGTGTTGTCATGGGGATGATGTGTGGGCCTCTCCTCCTCTACTGGAGTGAACCAGTGAGCGGTGCTTGACTGCCCACCACCAAAAAGCGCAAAAACGCCACCACACACATGATTGCACACACAAGTACACATGTAGAAGTGCCTACATTGCAGTACTAGCAGAGTGGATGAATCGGTGAGCATCTCAAAGAGGAGGAGGAAGTGGAGAAGAGGATGTCTAGATTGATCCAGTCGCATAGCGCGAGCAACAATGAATCACAGTGTTACCTCGGTTTTAATCAGCACACTTAGGTTACAAATGACTCACTCGTGGAAAAGCGCATCATTTGCATTTCTGGTTGTTTGCTATTTTAATGCTAATGTGTTCTTCAGCGCCCACCAGCCTACTTGAACACACTTCATCATTCAGTCCTTCTTTTTATAGCCTCTCTCTTTCTCTATCTGTCTATCTCTTGCTCCGTCAACCCCTCCACCCACCCAACTATCCCTCCCCCGTCCCACGGCTACCCCACTTCTGTCTGCTGCCATGCTCCCATGTCTCCCATTAGGAAAGGAAATGAGGCGAGGTACCGATGCAAATATCTTGGACCCCTCGCTGCTCCCTGACTCATCACCCAGAGACAGAAACAAGGATGGAGGGAGGAAGAGAGGAGGGAAGGGAGGAAGGGAGGGCATGGTGATTAGACAGAAAAACAGACCTAAACAAAACAAACAGTTGATTGGTACACAATGGAAAAAAACAGGAAAAAGCGTTTGCTGCCATGTGAAGACGAGTTTATTATCACGCAGAAAGCTTTCTCCGGCAAAGTAGACCAACAAAGAGTATAAACCATTGAACGGTGCATTCATTTCTTGCTTTCTCTCTCCATCCTTCTTTTTTGTAATGCGGCTGTCCTATCATTCAGCCTGCAGGGTTATTTCAGCCGTTCTGAGAGGTCATTCCTTTTCTCTGCCTCCTGCCTTGTCTATCTCTAGTGCACTTGATTGTTTTGCAGATAATATTGTAAAGGGCTCAGCAATGCAAGCTTGCCCATTGAAAACACAGTTTGCTTTCCATTAATATCTTACTCTGTTGGGTTGCTTCATGCTTTCATAGTCATAAGGGTCTGCAGAGAAATGCATTGAGATTATTGCCGATCCAAGGCTGTGTATGTGTAAGTGTGTCTGCATATGAAAAGTGTTTCTGTTTCTTTGCAATTCTTATGTTACAGACAGATGGTGATAAGGAGGAAAAAAGTGTAATGGATTAAGGAAAGAGTATGAAACATAAAGCATCTATTTAATGTCACAATTGCTACAAAGCTGGCAGCCTACACCATCTCAGTGAAGTGCTGTCAGCCTCAGCTCCACCAACCATCTGTAGGTGGAACACCATTCAGCACATTCATTGTGTGATTAGCAGAAGCTGCTGTTGTTCAAGTGTTCAGTCAGGATGTGAAAACTTTAATGTTCTTCTTGGGGATGTTACCAGCCACCCATCTTATCGGCAAGATTATGGAAATGAGGGAGGGTAGGATAGTAATGTTAAGACAACTGAAAGATTCCAGTTGCTCCAATTAAAATTTCATTACAACTAAAACATATAAAGTGTCTGCCACATCTATATTTTTTGTTTGATCTCAGGGATTTGTCTGCATGCAGAGATGAATATAAAACATTTTCAACCAATTAAATGAAAGTTCTGGGTACAGTAAGAAACCTGAGAAGTTAGACAGGCAGGCAGGAATGTAAACGAATCCTCATCTCCACCCCATAAATTATTTAAAGCATTTTTGGAACTGAAAGCAATGATTACCTCAACAACAGTGAATATCAAATACCAAATAAACATTAGTAAATAAATACATTTTGCAGAGTTACTTCATCGTTCAACTTTGACTTTCATATTTGGTGTTGTGCACACAGATGTGTTTTAAACCAATGGACTATTGAGTTAGTTCACCTACATTTTCAGCCCCACGTCATTAATTTTAAATTACAATAATTACAACTAATAAATGTATTAAATCATACCCTCTTTTTGCCAGATTTTTGTGCCATCTGGCCAGGGATTTGAACTGGCACCCTTCAGTCTACTAGTCCACTTCTCTAACCTCTGGGCTACCACCCAAGCTGCCCACCTATTACTTGTTTTTTTCCATAATACGGTTACTGCATTCACACTAAACCAAGAAAGAAAAACACCCCAAAACAAAACAAGAATGCTCCTCCTGTTTAGATAAATGGTAATCTTTATGAAATGGAGTATATTAATTGCAACAGATGCAAAATATAAGAGAAAAATACAAATTCTACAAGCTTCGAAACTGCATTGTCCATAGAAATGAGTGCCTATTATTTCTACCAGCCCTCCCTAATATAGCAGGCTAAAACCGGCCCTGGTGGCAGTACATTAAACATTAAGGGATCACCAAAGTTGTGTATAACTAATCCTCAGGGTTAGATGCATGTGTGTAACAGATTTAGTGGCAATCCATCCGATTGTTGTTGAGTCATTTCACCAAAAACCAGACATGTCAACCTTATGGTGACGCAAGAGTTAAAGTCAAGGGATCGTCAAAGTCAGTAGGATTCGTCCTCTGGGAACCATGAATATCTGTAGATATTTCATAAAAGAAGTGTAATCTTTGACTTGCTGTTGGCACTCAGGGGATCACCAAAGTCATTGAGCTTGGTCCATAAATGTCTGCTCCAAACTTCAATCCATCCAACAGTTGTTGAGATATTTCAGTCTGGACAAACGTGATGGACTGACTGACCAATAGACTGAAAAATAAGATTGCCATTGTAAAGAAAAGTGGACTCTTCCTTCAACTTTTGCTGCTCCGTCAATAAAAAGACGACGCTCTGCCATGTGAAGACATTTGTCCCAGCTGGGTGGCTGGCCCACAAAGCTTGCCCGTGCCTCCAGCATGACAGTTTTACTCTAATGGCATGGGGTGCCCAATGATTTGAAGACGGCACAGTGGAATCCTAATGAGTGTAATGATTATCTCTGTGGCCAGCTGAGCCATTTACTCGGCTGGACTCTGGTGCAGGGCCATTCATGCTGTTTGACAGAGAGGGGAAGATTTTTCTTTGTCCTTAAAGGGAAAATATGTATCATCCAGACGAGAGCTGAAGCGTCTTTTAACTGCAGTGCCTCCTGGGGACCTGTGTGTGTCTGCCTGTGTACGTGTGCTGTGTAGACTGCAATACACTTTATCGTAAGTGTCAACTTCAGCTATGTTGCTACTAGTCATACATTTCCTGTGAATTCTCTCTGCTCTCTTTGTAGCTCTCTCTCCGTTTAGCACTTCTAATATTAGTCAGCTCTAATTGCTGTGTTGAGTGCTAACTAAAAAGCTAATTAGGCCAGTGATTTCTGGTTAAAGAGGAGGAGGAAAGTTAACAGAGGGTTTCTATTATAGTAACAGGATCCCCAACCAGACCCTGACAGTGCTGTCTTTGACCTCAGCTTTATTCCTACTACAAAAATATCACAGCACAAGACTTTTTTTTTCTTCTCAACAATCTGCTGGATTAATTATTCTATTTTTGCGCCTGCACATAGAAATGTTGGCTCAGGAAATGCCAGATTGTGTCTGCTTTGATAATAATTCACAAAGGAAATGGTTGCTAGATCCAGAGAGATTTGTGGAGGATTATGTTCCAACACAATGTATACCATGAAAGCAGTTCAATTTAAACTTCTTCTCTTTTTACGGTTGAGTGATCCCTGTCTCCAACGTGTGCCCTGATTCTGCAGGGATAGTGTGCACAGTGAACAGTAGTGTGTGTCCAGGTAAATGATGCAGAGGTGCATGACTAATGCTGCATTCCAGACAACTCAGGGTTTTCCCAGTTGAAATTTCCAACTTCAAACCTCCAAGCGTTCCAGGTGCACAACGCCCAAACGTAAACAAAACCATGGCTGGCCGTGACAAACTTCTGTTTCTTTGGAAAGTTTACTCCAGGCAGCAAAGTGAAGCCAATGCTGAAGTGCCTTAAACTTGCATTCTTTCTGATAGCCAGCAGGGGGCGACTCCTCTGGTTGCAAAAAGAAGTCTGATTGTATAGAAGTCTTTGAGAAAATGAGCCTACTTCTCTCTTGATTTATTACCTCAGTAAACATTGTAAACATGAGTTTATGGTCTCAATCGCTCGTTTCAAGTCTTCTTCAATACAGCATGATGTTCATTTAGTAAATTATGGTCCCATTTAGAGTCAAATAGACCATAAAGCAGGTTATGCTTTAGGGCGTGGCTACCTTGTGCTTTACAGGTCGCTGCCACAGCATTGGAGTTGTCTGTGTTTTCATCTTAAAACTTGAACTCTTTCACAGTGTGTTTTCAGTTCATGAAAGGTAATTGTAGCGTTCGGTTGTATTCAGCTCCACCCTCTCGTGTCACTTCTGGTTCCAAAAAACCAAGATGGCAACAGCCAAAATGCCAAACTCGAGGCTTCAAAACGGCAGTCCACAGACTAATAGGTGACGTTACGGTGACTACGTCCTCTTCTTATTCTTATTCAATCTATGGTGCACACACAATTGAACTTTCAGCAGTACAGCCTCCAAATTCCTCTGGCATTTTTAACGTTATATCAAATAACTTTTGTGCAGGGAAGATAACTTTCAGAGATTGTTTACCGTAACCAGCTACCCTAATAACATAGCGACAGATTTTGACATCAATTTACATGCAGAACAGGTTTTACTATGATATGATAGTATGTCTTATTTTAATTAACTACAGGCAAATATGCTTTACGTTGTCTTTTATTTGATGGTTAACCATTTACAGTGCGTGTTTCCATTGTTATGTTATCAGACAGCTGCTTCTTCGTGAAGTCTGAGTTGTCTGAAATGAGGCATTAGACGTGTATAAGATGACCCGTCACATCTTTATTTGTTCAAACCCTCGCAGTGAAAATGTAATACAGGATTTTCACACCAATTTCCTGACTTTTGTAAAGGAATCTTGTTAAAATCCTTTCTGCCTTAAGGTTTTACACTTTTTTCTCGTTGGTGAATGTTCCTCCTGCTTCCTCTGCCTTTTTGAGTGCGGGCAGAGTGAATAAATTAAGACCTAGCTTATTAACAAGTCAGCCTTTAAATTACAACAGACTGGCCTTGCATGCATGGGTGACTGTCAGAGCCCTTTCCCCTCCACCTCCAGCAAAAAACAAACACAGGAGGGAGGGGGTGCGCTTCACTCTCCCTTATGTTCTGTCCATTCTCAGAGAGTGGCCTGATTTAACACCAATGTGTTTTAGGGTGCTGTAAGGGTGATTTAGCATGATGTTGATGTACTGAGCAGTGTGTGTGTGCCTCCTGTTTTTTTGTCTGTTTCATTAGGCAGAGGGTAATGAAGGCGACTGTTGATGCTATTTCAAAAGCCTTTCTTCACGCAGGGGAAAGTAGTTTTAGTTTGGCTTGATTGGCTTTGAATTTTAAGCCTATAGTTTTTGTCTTTCATAAGCTGCTGATTGCTGCTGATGTTCTGAACTTATTGTGGTCTCTGTGTGTGGAAAGAAGATGCCTGATAGAAATCGTTTTATCTTGAACAGCAGGCTCAGAGGATGTACTGGATGGTTTCATGTAGCAACTGTTGTTGGTGCTGTTAGGCTCCATGTATTTGGTCTAATTGAGCCTTTCCAGTATATAGGCTGTTCTTATCCTCCCTGTCATGTGTATACACTTTCCACTGTGTGTATATGTGTATGGAAGTGTGAATGTAGTAATGCACACTGTTAAGACACAGTGGAATGAAACACCTTGAATGTGTGTTATAGTCAAGAAAAGCAGTTTATTTAAAGGTGATATATTAGCAGGGTGTTTGAAGAAAAAACAATTAAGCTGCAGTTAAAAGTAATTTAGAGCCTGATTTGACAAGGACTCCCTGGAACAAGAGATCTTGTATCTCAATGGGCCCTTCCTGGCTAAATAAAGGATAAATAAAGACTTTTTATCACATAATGAGACTCATTAAATATTGTGTTGTTGTTAGTTAGAATAAGTTGAAACAATCAGTCTCGAAAACAGAACACAGTATTGACTCAAATGTCCTTTACTAGTGACACGAAATACTTTAATTTTCCATTTTTTTCAGGAATTTAATCCTTTAGCATTACTTTAAACAGCACATTATGAAATTAAATTCAGGAGAATAAACAAACTGCATCAATCCCAACACTAGGGCTTTGTATAGGCAAGAATCTGGCAATACGATGCGTATCATGATGCAGGGGTTACGATTCAATATATTGTGATACTGTAAGCAAGGCAATATTAGTGGTGGGGGAAAAAATCGATACAGCATAGAATCGGGATATTTTGCATGGCAATATTGTATCGACACACGGACGTCAAGTGTCGATCAAGTATCGCCGGAGGGCCCAGCTATTGTTCTGTCTTTCAGATGTTGTAGCAGGCTCAGCACCTTGGTAGCCGAGCGGTTACAGCGCATGCCATATAACCACATGGTTGCATGTCAACCTCAGTGAACAAAATGTACTTTCACCCAGCATCTCAGTCGCATCAGTTGTAAAAGTGAGCTTTATGTTCCCAGCTACATCATGACTTCTCGCTCCATATCTTCAAATTGTATTAAGTCATTCCAGCAGAATAGCGACACGTCTTTGAGCAGCAGTGGGTATAGTGTGAACACACTAAAAATATCTCTGGTTGAATCAGTTCGACTCTGTAGCTGCTCACCCAAAACACATGCATTACATCTCAAAACTGCAGTATTTATGCTGAGTATTGAGGCTTTTACAAAACTCAGCTGTGAAAAATTTCAAGATTTGTGAAAGCGTTCTGACTCCCTTGATGTGGATAATAACTTTAGCGACTGTAGTTGGGTTTTAGAGCACTTTCTTTTGTCAGTTGAGTGTGGGTTGATTCGGTGGAGTGTTTCTGTCTAATTTGAAAAGGAGCAGGGGGCGCAGGAGGAGAATTAGTGTGGGAGGAGAAGAACAAGCTCTCAGGTCTGCCCTGAGCTCTCCCAGAGGTGAGGACCAGCAGTGTGTGGATGTGTGGGCATCTTCCAGCTCTGACACAGTGGCCTCTATCAACATGTATGTTCTGCCCTCTACAAAAGACTGAGGCACCTGCTAAATAAAGTTTATATTTACACCTACTAGAGCAAATTATGCACCACAGTAAATTAAAGTTGCTGTTAATTTGCAGGTGAAAGTCCATCTAGGAGTCAGTCTAGGTTTAAACTGTGCAAAATGTGGCTGAAAAGATGTCTGAGCTATACATATAACGCTGTTTCAACAACATTTCAATGTTCTAGCAGTCCTAACTACATATTGAGACTGTATCTGTACTGTATACTGTACTGTATCTGAGACTGTGTCTCAATGAATTCGATGTTAGCCGTGGAAAGACGTGTCCACGGCTAACATTGCCTCCCACATTTTGCCATTAGTCTGTCAGCTGTAACTTTAGAACCAGGAACTTAGACTGACTCATTCTCTAGTGACATCACTATTGTTTGTTTACTTATGGACAAGAAATGTCAAACACCCCGCCCAGCGCCACACTTGATGTCTTTCTCTCTGCCTCTTGTGAACAAGGCCAATCTTCAGTCACATCAGCTCTTTAGCCTGCGGTGCGTGTGACGCAGCGAGCTGCTCTCATCACTGTTGAGCAAGAAAAAATCAAATGTTTGAGAGCTCTGAATGTGCCAGCAGAACATCCACAACATGTGTCGGCCATGTGTATGACCTTGCCGCCAGTCAGGCTGTATATTAAAATGCTTCAGGCCATATTCTGTAAATATAAAGAAATTACTTTTGAAATATTTGGCATTGGTTAGACATGTTGTTTGCTGTTGATATGACACAGGGTTCTGGCTTATCACAGATAATCTGTTTAACATTAAATCAGTCATATTATGTTTCGTTGTAAATTAGGACTGGCCCTTCTTAGTCGATTAGTCGACTAATCGGTCATTTTGGTCATAGTCAACGAAGATTTCTTTAGTCGATGAGTAATGTTTTATGCTTTTTTTCATGCTGAATGACTTATTTCCTAGAAGGTTGTGAGCACATCTTTGATAAACACAAGATTTAAAGTGGTGTTTTTGTGTGATGCTTTGTGGAGAAACAGTTTTTCTGTCGATTAAATCAACTAATCAATTAATAGACAAAATTGTATGTTGTATGTCAGTTGACTAAGAATTTCTTTGGTTGAGGACAGCCCAAATGAAAATACATTAAACTGAACTGAATAAAATAATTTGAATCGGAAAAGTGACACGAGTTCCACCTCTAAATACAACTCAGATTCAGCTGAAGGAGAGTAAAGACTCAGCAGCTGATATAATGAGATAAAATGAAGTAACACTGGATTACATGCATGCATAGGTTCCTGTGAATTCGTCATGCGTAGGTAGGCAATTTGAATGCACCATAACAGTGACAACTACTATATAGAGAGGTAAATAAACTGTGTAAATACATTGAATGTTAATTGCAGAAAATATGCAGACCATAAATAGTATCAAAAACAGGGTTTGATTTCATGAAAAGGCAGATTTGACCAAGTACAGTTGAGTTACAACAATTCTCCGCCATGCCACGACAACACCGTTCCATTAATACAAAACCTTTTAACAACTTTTCATTGCAAAGGTCTTTAGAGAGTACTGACCAAATTTTAAGTCGATCCGATCAATTATCTAGGAGGAATTCGTTAAAGTATAGCACCTGGAAATATTCAAAAATACACACTAAATTGAAAATGTCCGACTTCCTGTTGGGTTTAGAGCATTCCACCAAGACACTTTTTTTTACGTCTAGCACATTGAGTCTTCTATCATTGAACAGCTGAGGGGTCATGGTGTCGTGTTTGAATGGAGGACCCATGCTGGTTAAATGGCTGTTGCAGAGTTTTGTTTTGAAATGCTAATGCAACACAATTCAGAAAATAATTTGGAGGAGAAACTGAGCACCGATTCTTCTATGTAACAATGGGTTCTAAAAGCACCCGTACTGGTGTTGGATAAAAACCCACAGTGGACGAACCTCAAAGCCTAATAACAACATTTGTTTTTATAGAAATAGAAGTCTAAGTATTCACTGTTATTTTCTAACCCCCCGTCATTCAGACACATTCATGTCTAAATGCGCTCGTCTGTCGTGACTGTCATGTTGTTACAGCTAGTGCCACTCCAGATTCCTGCGATAATACAAGCAATTGCCTTTTGACCCTTTTTTATTGTTGCCATCTTCCATTATGTGAAAGGACCATTAGCTGACTGGGGTTACGCAGCCTCAGCTGAAGCCCCAAAGCCTCCACACTGAAGATGAAAAGTAAGCAGAGGCATATTGGAGTAGGCTCTGCCTGGGAAGCTGTGACCAATTTCCCAGAAAGTCTTTCTCATCTTGTATGAAAGATAATCACTGGCTCAAGTATGCGTGTGTGTGTATGTGTGTATATATAGAGACCATTCATATAATAAATACCAGCAAAACAGCTTCCTAAAATACATTCAGGCTCATCCAGGAATGTCAGCAGGCTCACTTGGCCTGACGTTGTACTTGGATTTCTGATTCTGCCAAATTCTCCGACTGTAATAACTGAAAATGATTGGAGTGACGTACTCCTTATTTAATCCCCTGTGTCTGCGTGTGTCAGTGTGTGTGTGTGTGTGAGTGTAAACTAAAACCAGAATAATCCACCAGAAAATGCTTAGCTGCAGGGCTGTGGTTTGACAGTGTGGAGGAGTTGAGCATCCATGAGGCGCAGATGTTGTTGGGATGTAGGTGGGACATAAGAAAAGTGTCTCAGTCTTTTATCTCGTACAATTGTCTGATTTACTCTGCTGGTGTGTCAGATGACATATATGTACTGTATGATGACAATGGGCCCCAGGAAGAGTTGCTGTTGCCAAGGCAACAACAAATGGGGATCCCAATAAACAATGGTCATCCCGTCCCTATGATAAAAAGTGGGACAAGATGCAGTTCCTTTCAGACGTCGCTCGGATTAAAATCATGAGTCAACGTCTATTATTGCAGCCAAAACGATGACGTCAAGTAATCCCCTTTGATTTACACTTGTGTCGGTCACTGTTTGTTTCTGATCACCCCTCCACATTGACAGCCCAGCCAGCACAGCAGGTGCCCTCCCATTGACTGGCATGTTAATCAGGTGGGATTAGGCCCCAATTGAGTACAAATGTGATGGAAAATGGTTTGAATTACATGCTAAGCCCCCACTGGCCTGTAATCCACCGCCCTTTGCTTGGACGTGTCATCCACGGGGTAAAGTGTGTGCGAGTTTTCATCCATGTGCCAGCATGTGCCTTAGTGCGAGCCCCACACATGAGCCAAATCCTAATCACAAACGCTGTCACCAAAAGTTTTTTGCCCTGGGATTGACTTCATCTGCTTATTCCTGAACAGACACATTAGTTATCAAGAACCGTAACTGAGGGATGGAGGGATTGAGAAAAGAAGGAAAAGATGGAGACAGGGACGGTCTGAGGGGTTCAAGGCGTCCCCCTTTGGTGTTTTTTGAGCGACATGTAATCAACGTGTTTGTCCCCTCTGAGCCACGGACGGCCTGGGTGAAGATAAGTCTTGCCAGCAAAGCAATAGATCAGTATCTCAAGGACAGTTTACCCCCACACCCATCACCCATTAAACTGGCTTTGGGACAGTTGTTTTTACCCTTTTCCTGTCACTCAGTTCTCACACCACCTCTTAACCCTCTCTAACACAGCTACGTTTAAAAATCCCTCTGATGCTTCCCCCTCCTTTGTTGCTTATTGCCTCTCTGCCAGGTGGTCGAGGTTGCAATATCATCATGAATAACAGATGGTAAATAATCTGCACAGAGAGGACGAAAATCCCTGCAGAGGATGAGGGAAAGGTTAAATGTTTCAGATGTGGCCCAGTTCAAGAACTGGGTTTGTGCCTGGAAGGTGTGAGTAAGAAAGTATCACATTAGAAAAGCTGTATGGTAACGGCAAAATTCAATAAGACTTCCTCAATTCCGGAAAAAAGCTTTTATGCTCACTTGAGGTGGTTTTTGAATTTGTCAAACAAAGAGTAGATGTGATAAATGTGATATGGAAAAGCCTTTGCTGAATAAAATTGTGACGTAGCGAACATTTAACTCACATGACTGATCAGCGGTTTCAGCTGTCGTTGTCTTCCTGGATATTCCCGCAACGCTTGAATGCTTGTCTTTGTCTCCAGACAGCATGAAACATGGCCGATACTAGCCGACATGAAAGAACAATTAAAACTTGCCCATTTCATAGATGGACAAGCCGACTTGTTTTGTTTCCGGGTTGTAACCTCTATTTTTTCTACTCTGTTTACTGGCAGATTACAGCCATACGTAAATCGTAGCCTATAGCACCCTCTTCTGACCAAACTACGCTGTAGCTGAGTTCATTCGCTCCAAACTAGTTGATGGAAATGCGCGTAATTTGCGTTTCTTTTTTTGCAACATTTCAAAAGTGTGTTCAAAAGTTTGCTTAAAATTCGCTTGACAATTCAATGGAAACATGACTAGTGATTTAGTGCTGTTTACCATAACAACTGTTACTGAGGTGCATTTGAGCAAAGCATAGAATCTTAGCTCCTCAAAATTAAGCAGTATCTGACAGCAGAAGACTGTGATTGTACTCGTCTTAAAGTTCGGTTCACCCAAATTTCACAAAGCAGAGCTTCAAATCCTGCAGTCGAAATCAATCGACAAGTAAATTTTGCAGTTGTCGTATTGGGGAACCTGAATCCTTTGGTTGCAAAAAGAGGTCTGATTGTACAGAAGTCTATGAGAAATGACCCTACTTCTCACTTGATTTATTACCTCAGTAAACATTGACATGAGTTTATGATCTCAAACGCTAGTTTCAAGTCTTCTTCAATACAGCATGATGTTCATTTAGTAAATTATGGTCCCATTTAGAGTCAATAGACCATAAGGCAGGGGATGTTGTAGGGCGTGGCAACCTTTACAACTTTAACCCTTTCACAGTGTGTTTTCAGTTCATGGAAGTTAATTGTAACATTTTGGTCGCCTAAGAATGTCTTATTCAGCGTTTGGTTGTACTTAGCTCCATCCTCTCGTGTCACTTCTGGTTGCAAAAACCAAGATGGTGACGGCCAAAAACCAAGAGGGCAATGGCCAAAATGCCAAACATGGGGCTTCAAAACGGCAGTCCACAAACCAATGGGTGACGTCATGGTCACTACGTCCACTTCTTATATACAGTCTATGATAACTATACAGATATGGAGCATGAAGTTGCTGAAAAAGAGCACCTATGCACAGTTGACCTTCGCTCGATAAAAAAACGTCTAAATTATTTATTTTCACAAACCAAGATACCGATCTCACTGCAGTGTTTCCAGCATGTGTGTGTGTGTGTGTGTGGAGATGCTCATGTGCCGTTCACCATAGAGATACATCAAGGCAGATATCAGCACAAAGGGAACACACACACTCACACACTCACACACATATACAGATGCCTCATGAATAGATAGTAGGGTCATTTGAAATAAGTGTTGTCCATGCGACAAGCGGAGTGTCTGTCCTCTGTGGAGGAGAGGGGTAATTCTCTTTCACGCATCATTAGCCCTCCTCATCTCCCTGTGTGTGTGTGTGTGTGTGTTCAGCATCTGCCGCAGCCAATCAGAGATGCTCATCAGTCCTGAACTCCACATCACTGTACGATTGCATCTCATTTCTGTCTCATCTCTGTGTCTCTTCTTCCTTTTCCTCTCGTCGTCCCAGTCTCCCAGTGATGGAGAGACACAATCAGAGTCACTCTTGTTTTTTGGCTGTCATTTGGTGTTGGAAAAGTGATTTTCATTTCTCTCCTCTCATTCAGCAACGTCTGCTGCTGTTACCATTTGTTGTGCAAAATAGGGTTGTAATGGCCGCCTTTCTCCTACCTTGGATAGTAACTGAATGAGTTCATGATGATGGCATAATTGGCCAAAGACTGAGTGTGTGCGCTCCCTGTCTGTGCACATATTGTTTGTGAGCCAGGTAGTTATGGTGAACATGTCGAAATCTTGTCACTGTCATTTGGCTGTATGAGGTGCTGAGTGTACCTTCTTCACTGCTGTCCCATGTATCATCATCATCATCATTTTAGTGATTACTTTGACAGCCATCATAATCACTACTGTGCTAGTCGTCTATCAATGGTCACACATAATAACCTTTCCCTGTCCTCTCTCTGTGATCTGCTCTACTAGCGATGAATACAAATATGTTTCTAATTAAATGCTAATAAATAGAGTGAAGGTTGTGAGTCAGCTCAGGCAAACTAGTCAGAAGTCGTGTATTTAGTGATATTTCGACAGAATAATGAGTGTTGGAACATAATGAGCATATGGAGGGACAGCAGATGAGTGGATTATACTATAAGTTTCTATGGATGTTGTTGCTTCCGGGGGAGATCAGGTCTCTTTTGGGGGAACTAAGATCTTGTGCAGAACATAATAATACAGAACAAAGACTTTTTAAAGACAACCAGTGTTGAAGCTGTAGAAATAGAATAGGAGTTGAACTGACCCTCCCATTTAAATCAACGTAGCAGTATGGTCAGAGCTGCGGCAATTTTTATGTGTACTGTTGCAGCAGGCTAACTTCTGTATAAACTAAACCGACTTATGGCAAGTCGCAGCCTCTGCAGAGAGGTTTTGCAGTAACGACTAAAACGAGCAGTGGAGTATTAACGTCACGAAGCATGGAGAGCCAGAGTAAATAAGTAAAATTTAACAACTTAATGCTTCATCTACACACTCTTGTCACAGCGTTGGGAAGCACATTGCTATCCCCAGATGAGTGACAACTTTGTTCGGCTAATTTTCTGTCACCAGTGTAGCATTAAAGCTAGCAAGCTTGCTAATTCCGGCATACTTTAATGCTACACTAGCTCCACCTGGCGCTGTGCACACCGGCTGTGACTGCTCCGTCCTCCAAACAGCGATTACCTCATTAATGTTATAGCATTTGGTTTAAATCTGAAATATTGCCAAATAGGCGCTTTTGCTTTTTTCTTTGACTCCAAATCCTCCGCCATCATCTTGTCTGTCTTGTCTTGTCTCGTCCTGCGATAAATGTGTGTGAAATCTGACTCCTGCTACTCTGTGCTGAGACTCCGTAGGGAGCAGACACTTTCACTTTCAGCTTGTAGCGTCCGTCGTTAACTAAATGGGTTTTATTTGTATATTTAAAAAAAATCAAAACGACGGTGGGCAAGTAATACAATCAGTGTATGCCTGAACAATGTGTAACACCAGTAACACAAACTACTGCAGCAAGCCTACAAGCTAACTAGCTAACTAGCCAGCCATCCGTCTCTGCAGCTGTATCCGCTCTCTTCCCGGCAAGCTGCGACCACACTTTATGGCCCCACTGACATGTGTTTTCACCATAACAACTAACAGCAATCGCAATTTTTTTTTTTCTACTAGTCAAATGACCGCAGAAAACAGTTTAATGTCCATTCTACTCCTATTGTATTTCTATGGTTGAAGCCATCAGCTAATTAATAAATCAATACAGATGTCAAGTCCAATCAAAAGTTCCCATTTGTCGTCATTGAAGCTGCATTTGTTCAAAGGAAATACTTGAGCAAGTCAGTATGTTTGTTGGCCAGAAACAAACTGGATGTGTACCAGAATCTTACAAACAGCAAGATCCCCGTTCCCCTGCTGTTCTCAGTTTGAAGTAAAATGTGTGGAGACCGTTTCAACCAATCAGAAGAAGTCAGTGGCAGAAATGTGCTCTTTTGTCACTGTGCCTACCTAACGTGGCTGCCCCAGATATGGAAATGGGCCGTGGCTAAAAAGAATCCACCCATGGCGTTGAATGGCCTTATAGGCTGTTCGCTAAAACAGCTTTGCTGAAGCTGATAAAGCTGATGGAGAAGCTCGTTAAAAAGGAGACTGTACAGCAGGGGGAGAAATGGTTGGATCCCTTTTAATTTGGACCAGCAGCAGAGGTGTGGAGGATGCTGTCGTACAGTACAAACATCTGGAGGGCCAAAACACTCATGCCAGACTTCACTTCACTTTTCATCGGCTCTCAAAACTATCTGCCCACACATGCTGGCTGATGAGATGCTGTCGTATTTCGAGAGAGAAATCTTGTGGGATGGAAGATATCGACTTCATGACTAACTAATCCCAATAAGTAAGAAACAGGATGTTGTTAAAACAGCTCTGGTTTTCCTGAGGGCTGGTGTTGGTTTGAATTCCTCAATCTTTGCTCTCCTCCTTACAGCAGCACTTCACTGTTTGATATTAAATAAAAGACAAACATATACAGTATCAGTCCAAGTTGATAATCCTCTGCCAGGTGGCCTGCAGGGTTTAAGCTCCAGGGTTTGCTGTTGTCCCAGAGAGAGAGATCGAGCTTCACTCTCTTATCTCTGTGTTTGCCAGAATGGTTTTTTTGACTGTCCGTCTGTTGCTCTGTGTGACCATCAGGGCGCCAAGCTTGTGCAAAACCCCAAAAATCGATCTAAACAAACTGGACAACAGGAGTGACTATCTCCCAGTACGGAGCCTGCATGGTAACTGCTGCTGATTTTTAAGTTGCACTCGATGTTGATCCGAGCCAAGGCCAACTTCCGGAGTGACTGTTCAGCCATAAATCACCCAGCACCTAAGTATAGAGCTGCTGTGACACCCAGCGGCATTTTCACTTGTCACCACTGCATCCACTGATCCATCACACTATTCTAAGAGCGTATATCCTGTATAATGGCCAGAGTGGAACAACAACAACAACAGCTCATCATTGTGCCACACTGACCCACTCATGTGTTTAACTTCTGGTAGCCAGCCAGGTTGGAAAGGTTGAACATATATTTCATTACAAATGATACTGCCTAGTTACATATATAGATCAAAAGGATTACTCGTATTATTTTAGTCATGTGCTCTGTTATGGTACTTTGATATTGGCACCATTGTTTCAGTTTTTATTAAAAAAACAACAACAAAAAACGATAATCAGGACATTAATTGGAGCTCATTTTGATTATTAAAGGAACAGTGTGTAGCATTTAGAAGGATCTATTGGCAGAAATGGAATATATTATTAATAAGTATGTTTTCTTTAATGTATAATCACCTGAAAATCTGAATTGTTGTGTTTTTGTTACCTTAGAATGAGCTGTTTATATCTACATATGGAGTGGGTCCTCATCATGGAGCTGGTCGCCATGTTTCTACAGTAGCCCAGAACGGACAAACCAAACACTGGCTCTACATAGAACCATTCATGTTTTCACGTCGGCCACCGTAGCTCTACTACAGACTTGCCATCTGCAACCTTATCGCTAGATGCCGCCAAATCCTACACACTGCACCTTTTAAAACATTTTTCTCTTAAATGTCTACTTTTTTTCTGGAAAAAACTAAAAGACTTTGATCATTGTAAACTGTAGTGATCAGTTTTCTTTTACACCAGAAAACTTAAAGGGCAATTCTGGTATTTTTCTACCCGGATCTTCTCATAATTCTGACTATTCTGACTTTGCACTCGCCGCCTCTGTTGTACAGATTCAGGAACAGGAATCGAGCAATGGAAAGCAAAAACAACCTGTACAAAGCAATCAGGCTGTTCTCATACACCATTCGTAGCTATACCTACGAAATGTAATGCACTGTAATAAGAAGAACTGTAATGTCCCTGATTGTCTGATTTTGAGTGATTAACCCACTTCCAGGGCCTGTCGTCTACACCTCGCTTCTCTCTAAAGCATTTCCTGTACAGTGGGTCCTATACTGAATATTCATGCCCTCACTGTAAACCTGCTCATCAACACCTCCGGGGCTTTTCTCAGCTACTGGAAGTTGATCCCCTGCTTCTAAATAGCTGTTAGTAAGTTTATTCCTCAGCAGTGTGATCGATGAGCACCAGTTGGCTCTGTCACTACCACTAAGACAGAGATGAAGAGTCTTGATCCTGGCTGTTATCCCAAAAATACACATACATAACCAACAGTGAATAGTCTGTGTACACTCATACAGAGCATGCAAATTCAGTTTAGTGCCAAGTGCTGAATAATTGATATGGTGATAAAACTATTTTCCTACTGGAGTCATTTCAGCAGTTAGTTGTTGGAGGCAACAGCGGAGTGTTTTGTTATTAATTGCCTGGTAATTGTGAGTGGCAACCTGATTGATTCACTTCACTTCCTGTGAGAGCAATTGACAACTCACAGACAATATCACACATCATACACAATCATGCAAATGTGTGCTTTCTCACACACTCATTTCATACACACGCACACTTTCTCACACAGTGTTAAAAGTGTCTGATACACAATTAGCCTAGTTTGACAGTGTTAATGTGTTCCTCAGGGTCTTTTACGTGCTGATTACGAAAAAAAAGGGGAAGATGTGCCAGCGATTGCGAAGAGGGAGGGGAAAGGGTGTGTGTGTGCTGGTGCGTGTAGGTGTGTGTTGTTATGTAGAAATACAGCTGGTACTTTTAGCAGGACATCAATTCATAACACACATGCTGCAAGGTTTTTCCTCATGAGTCTACTCTGACCCCGGGCTTAGCAGGTCCCTTGACCTTCTCACATCAGACAGGCAATTGGAAGCATGCTCAAACGCCCAATCAGGTTAGTGTATGCTGCGCCAAGTGAAGAGTAAGACGTGATGTTTAGCTGTCCAGAGATGGATCTGGTCACAGTGCAAGGAGGAATGTTAAGGGACAACTTAATTGGCCCTTAGAGTTCAAAGGTCAGGCTAGTTTGTCTTTAACGACAACATGACAGTTTTGTTTAAAGACGTCACCAGGAGGACTTGAACCAAAGGTACTCTATAACAAAGATGACGCATTTCAAGCTCTAATGGTTTGAAACGGTATAGACTTCCTGTCTCATAAGTGTGCGTGATCACAGCGTGTTCGCCTCCCCCTCATCTGCCCTCCTCGTTTGGAAGTGTTGTGAACGTTGTGTGGATGGATGAAAGCAGATTGGGTTATATTTGCATAATGTATTTATATCAGGGCTGTGTGCGTTAACGCAAATTTGTTTTAATGCCACCAATCTCATTAACACAATCGATCTTTCGGAGGTTGTAGCGGGCTCAGTTTTAAAGCTAGGGTTCTGTGGGTACCCACGAGTCTCCCCTTTACACACCCACTTTATGATAATCACATGCAGTTTGGGGCAAGTCATAGTCAAGTCAGCACACTGACACACTGACAGCTGTTGTTGCCTGTTGGGCTGCAATTTGCCATGTTATGATTTGAGCATATTTTTTTATGTTAAATGCAGTACCTGTGAGGGTTTCTGGACAATATTTGTCATTGTTTTGTGTTGTTAATTGATTTCCAATAATAAATATATACATACATTTGCATAAAGCAAGCATATTTGTCCACTCAGATGTTGATAAGAGTATTAAATACTTGACAAATGTCCCTTTAAGGTACATTTCGAACAGATAAAAAATGTGTGATTCATTTTGCCATTAATCCCGATTAAATATTTGTTTTGATTCACAGCCCTAATTTATATTTTCTTTTGCCAACATTAGATATTTACACAGCTAACAGCCATATTTAACATTACGAAAATGTGTTAGCTACTGCAGGGCATTCGCGATCGTTAGTTGCCAGATCTCGCAAGAGTGTGTTGCTGAGATGGAGAAAGGTCTCGAACAAAGTTAATTTTCTCCTGATTTGTCCATCTGAAAAAATGCCATTTTATGTTCAGAAGATATGTGGCTTGTGAAAAATGGATCCAATATTTACTTTGGTGACTATGGGGCAAAAGAATTGATCAGAATGTGTGTTCACGTTCACTTCTCCCATGTACTTAATAGACTCAGGACCTGCCGGGCGTCTCCTCTCTGAACTTTCTGCTTGAACAAAGTGTCTGGTGTGTTTACATGTGTTCATGGAGGTCTGTGTGTGTGTTGCTTTATCAATCACAGCGCAACCACAGTGTCCACCAGACTAGCCATGCTTCTCTCTGATCCAGATCCCACACAGACGTCACTGAAAGCTGATTTATGACCGGGAATGTTTTGAATGTGTCTATTCATTCGTCTGTTTTGCTATGCCTGCTCATTTTAGCTTTATGGCCCTTTTTTTTTGGACGCCATCCAAATGCAGAATGAGCCTTTCTGTCAGAGCGTCAGAGGGTTAACAAAGGAGCAGATACACATCCTCATCAAAGATTTGGCATGGATGGTACGCAGATTACCGGAGTGTGCCTGGCGCCATTCACCCTGCGCCCTCACTCCCACTGCTCTTCATCTCTGCCTTTTACTTTGGGAGTCTCTGCAGGGGCAGCCAAGTGCTGCCTCGCTCTGATTGGCATATTAGGAGCACAGGCTCAATCACTTGCTCACGATACGACCTTTAGACCTGATTATAATTTCTGCCATACATATGCAGCAGATATACAGGATCTAAAATGTGGGACACCTACTCAACGTGTCACAGAAATAACACACATTGTGTTTAAATTGTATTTAAATCCTTGCATAAAATGGTAATACTTCTACTGAATGTCTTGAAAAATGATATATATATGAAGTCCTTTAAGGTAACTGTGAGTATTTCTTTAGTAATGCATGGCTTGAATGTGCAAAGCCCTCTCCAGCTCGCTCGGATTCACACTTGAACTCTAATATATCCCCATGCTAAGGACTTGTTGACAAACAGATCTGGATTAGGTATACTACATGTAGATTAAATTAGATTATTGGATTAAATGAAATCAGAGATGCAGATATGGTAAAGCGAAAGAGCTGTACAGACGGACATTATCATGTGTCTGTGTAATGGCAGGGGTGTACATATGGTCTGAGAGCTGTTTGTGTGTCTTTGCATGGTGATATACAGTATGTGTGCTGTTATATGTGGGAGCTCGATGGCAGTGGCCCTGTGTTAATGTGTTTATAGGTCCAACTGTAATGAACTCAGCTGGGACTGTATATGCGTCACAACCTTTTATTCACCATGCCAGTCTTTTTTGCAGTATTGTTCTCCTTTCACCTGATTTCCTCTTCCCTGGTTCCACTGTAAAAAAAGGCCACTTTAAAAAACTCATAAAATTGTATTTTATCATGATTAAATCTTATTCAAGGTTAACAACAGTTTCAAGCACTATTTGCATTACATTATTACATCTTCAAGGTGAAAGTATGCCAGACAGTAATAACACAGCATTTTATTTTATTTTATTGAACTTGAAAAAGGCACAGTCTTTGTTTCCAAAACTACATATCTAAGAGAAATAATATATATAATAGTATTGTAAGATTTAAAATCTAGTTGACTTGAAGCAGATCTTAAAGGGGACATATCATGAAAAACCTTTTCAGTGCTTGTGCACATACATTTGGGTATCTGGAGTGCTTACCAACCAACAAACTGTGAAATAAGACAACCTAGTCAGTTTTTTGTGGGCTGCCTAGATCAGAAAACATGTGATTCAACAAGCCATTCAGATTTGGCTCCCCTTCCTATGTCATATGCAGGCTCATTAGAATATATCGCCCACAGCCTTTGCGAAGATGCATCATGTTTTTCTCTCAAGCCAATCAGAGCAGACTGGACTTTTTCAGAAGAGGGGCTTAAAGAGAAGCGTTTCAGACAGAGGGTGAATACATGTATAGTCAGACAGACAGTATGAGAAAAATAATGTGTTTTTTGAACATTAAAGCAGGTAAACATGTTCTAGTAGAAACCCAAAATACAAGTATGGACCTGGAATGAGCATGATATGTCCCCTTTGAAACAGAGAGTGATCAAGCCCTAATTTAAGTGGACACATACTCGTTGTTTTGGTTTTCTGGCCTTCAATTCTGCTCTCTCCAACCCTGTTTTTGGCAACAAACGGCAGATGTTTTCAGCGAAAATGCTCCGATATCTCACTTTACACTACCTGCCTGGCACCAAACGGCAGACCGACAAAGTTAGCAACAAGCTGGAGAATTTAGCAGCTATTTCTCAGCAGGTGGTGGAATAAAACAGAGTTAAAGGAGCTTGAATACTGGATTTACATTCATCAGCTGGCCCCTGTGGATGCTAAATGTTTGCCATATCAACTCTGTAAAGTTATATATGTGAATGTTGTGTTTACAGCTTGTTCCACAGCTAGCAAGTAGAAGTAATTTCTGCTTACCCCTCTGCTGGATTTTGTGCTGGATACTAACAGTTCTGGATTAAACTCTATTTTGCTTGTGTGTAAAAGGGATTTCTTTTGCAGTGTACATACAGCATATTTCAAGCCCACTCTCTTAACCATTCTTCTTAAGCTACTTTCAGTCACTGTGCTCATCTTCCCAGCATCTATATTTATATATATCGCCTCCCCACTAATCATTTCTCTTTCTTCGTTGTGTGTCCCTGTGAGTAGCATGGCAACATAAATAACGAGTACTCTCAGTTCTGGGCAAGTAATCCTTCCACTTGTCGGAGCTGGCACTGGGCGTGCGACGGGGGCTGATGGATGCAGGGGCAGCTTATTGGCAAGGACAGCTTGCATGCCAGCATCAACACCGTAGTTGATCCCCGGATAATACGGTTGGATACTCACTCTTAGATACCACAACACACACGCACACACACACACAGATAGACATCACACTCGCTCACCCACATGCTGAAGCAGCATTTCAGCAGCAGCAGTTGTGCTCTTTATCTCCCTTTATTGGGACAGCCCTGCCTTTGGTCTCTCCTCTGAGACAACTTTCTGCAGCACTGATGGCGTTTCTGTGTGTGCATATGTTTAGTTTTATGTAGTTTGTCTCATTTGAAGTTACAGCTCCTCTACTGTATGTTCAGGCAACCGTTTCGCTTCCTTTCCTGTAAAAACATCCACATTGATGCCAGATGCTTTGAGACGAAGTTGCTTGGCTGTTTGTGGTACTTGTTGCATAAATACCTCCCTCACTAAATTACATTTGTTTACAATGGAGCAGGCAATTTGTCAGTGTGTCTAACCGCATGTGAGGGAGACCAACTCAGCTCCCTGTGTCTAATGAATTTCCTCCTACATAACTAATGTCATTAAGGACAGGTAGGGATGAGGCTAATGCAATCAAATCCTCGCAGTAATTACAACTCTCCCCAGCCGGGCCCACATACGCCACAACGATGAAAAGAAGCAGCTCATTAGGAGCGCTTGTAAGCAACACAGCGCCGGCATCAACGGAGGGGCCTCCTCCCTTGAAGGTGTCATCAGGTAGATTCAGTGAGTGGAAAATACAGGAGATTGGGTTGAATCTGGCAGCGCAGACTCTAGTGGAAGTGTTATGCCTTTTAATTGGGCAGGAAGACATATGAGGAAAACTGTCATTGTGCAACATCTTACTCTACCATTCTAAAAGTGTGTGTTTGCAGCATGAAAGGAGGAGGAGGAAGGAGTTAGGTGGCAACTGTGTCTACGCTGCTCTCTGAGCTGTTCAGGGGAAACAGGTTGGCAGGTTTGATTCATGATGTTTGTTACATACAGTAGGCGTGGCTGCTAATGGAATAATTACTATAATTATCAATTAAGATGACTCTAAATTGCCCGTAGGTGTGAATGTGAGCGTAAATGATTATCTGTCTCTATGTGTGAGCCCTGTGATAGTCTGGCAACCTGTCCAGGGTGTACCGCGCCTTCAGCCAATGTCAGCTGGGATCAGCTCCAGTCCCCCCCAAAACCCTGAATAGGATAAGTGATTACAGATAATGGATGGATGGATCAGTTAAGATGATATCATTCAAAATATCTACCACAGCACAGCAGAGTTTTGTCATCATATACACTAATACAGCAGTTTTGATGATGTTGCTTTATAGGTGCTAAATTCAATACTCAGAGCTCTAATATAGCAGCAAACTATAACTAACTATTTGCTATGTAAAGATGTAGAGGAGTAGTGTCTACGTGAGCAGAGAATGAAGTCACTCTCCCTCTGTGGGTTGTAATCAGAGCTTCTCCATGTTTTGTTGACATAGTCATGCTTTTTAGGCTACATTCACACAAGATCAGGCGTTGCGGCGATTTGCGTTTATTAACGTCTTTTGTCACGAAAGCATAGTGGCAAACTTCTGGTTCCCCCTCAGGTAAACACTGTTGGCTTTGTCAGCACTGATGCCGTTGTTTGTGCTGTTAGCACCTTTAGCTGCGAGCCACCGGCTCTGCTGTCGCCACGTTGAGAGACGTGTAGAGGCAATAGAAATGCTTTAAATTCTGTATCGTGAACCTTTTTAATAACCCTCTGCAGTCGCAACTCAATGTGCTCTACATTATCACACAGTTTTAGGTTTTTATTGGACTTCAATTTATGCTTTCTTCACATGCTCGAAGATGAGTCAAAATATAAAAGAACAATCAATGCAAAGGGTTAATACAATGATACAACAGGCACCTCTGTTCAGAGTCACCTTCATTGCTAACAGTGATGTTATGTTGATATTATACCTATTATTATATTATACGTCTGAATTAACGGTTTTCTTGAGGATATTTGGATTTAAATTTCAGTCTTATGTGTGTTATCTTTTTACAGATTTTTTTTAAATAGGATTAAAATGGAAGTGAAAATATATATTTCTACAGATGATTCACTTTAATGACAGTATTGTACAGTTTATGGATTATTCCAAAACAATATAAGGAAAGGTAAAGTATATACTGTATATTATTATATAATTTCTAGGCACCATCATCAGTGTGTCACATTTTAATATTAAGAATATGTTAATTACTCTTTCACTTTTAAGTGAATTCATTCATTCATATCCTACTTCATTCATTTTATAAAATACTATAGAATAGTACCTGCAGATGCATCACTATTTGATCCCATTCATCTCAACATGTTTAATGAATAGCAGTGTCCTTTGCAACTAAAGGACCAGAAGTTCTCCTTCTCGTACTGGAAGGCTATTTTATTAATGTAAACAAAATGTCCCAACCAGCATATTTCATGCAATACTTTGAAGATCATTTTCAAAATGTAACATCGTAAGCCTTTAAGGTAAGGCTGTCTCCAGATTCTGCACTATAAAAGCATCACAATGGCAGTTTTAAACCCGCAGTGACAGATTTGAAGCAGAGCACTGACTTGTGAGGTGATGTGCTGCTGGAAGAGACGAACATGACTGTATTAATGTAAAAACAGCAGGGGTTCCTAACTTTCTCTCCCTCTCTTTCCTAGCTGAGGTGTCTGAATCAGTTTAGATCCCTCTTGTCTAAGTAGTGTGTGGTTAAAACGCCACGGATTCCTCAGTTTTACTGGTTTATAAGAAGCTGTGTGAGGGAAGGTCTGCTGCTGATTCACTGTGGTGTACTTTTTATTCACAGAGTTAGAATCATCTGCTCACTTTAAAACATATTATTGGGATAAGTGTGTGCGGGTTTGTTTGTCGTTGTGTGATGATACCGCAGGAATGTGCAGTGCGTGTACGATAAACAGCACTGCACCTGTGCCCAACCTTTATCCTTCTTCCTCCTCTCAATCTATACTCCCATCCCCATCAGTCATGCTATCCATACCAGAGCTGTTGTCTGCAGAGTGCATGCAGTACCTGTTTGTCACACAAGCTGTGTGGGAAAATTACATGGTTTTCACTGGAGTGTCGGAGCTTGTGTGCGGATAACTATTGGAGCGTAGACAATAATTGCATTGGTGTTTAGAGATGAGTTGATAGAGGCACATCGTTATTACTTAGCTTATTTTTTTTATCATTTTTAAACATATTCAGGATTAGAGTCTCTTATCTAAAAGCAAAAACCCATCCACTCTCCTTGCAAAATGTATGTCCTGTCAGCTCTGAATTAATCCCATTCCCCAGACGTCTGACAGAGCAAACAACACCGTCTGTATACATCTTGAGATGGATACAACTGGCTGTGAATTTATGGTTAAAATGAAACAAGCGTAAAGACTTTCCTCTGGGATGGTAGACTGGCATCAGTTAGAGTAAAAGTGAGTGAAGGGGAAGCCAGAGCTCGTCAGTACTAATAATTCTGAGTGATTCTCTGAACCATGCGTGTTTCAACCAGCGGTGGCAAATGTCCTTGATGCTTCTTCCGATCAGAATACATCGGCGCACGCCAAGCACCACTAGCACGGCTCTCAAACTGACAGCTTTTTGTCAACAGATGCCTCTTGGGATAAAGACGGCCACTCATTAAGAAATTAATTGGATTTATTCCTGACTGCTGGAAATAAATTTGTCAACACGTCTTCCAAATGTTGCTGCCATACCTTGTAACCGTCACAATGTTCAGATGTTACAGATTGTGTCAGATGTTTGCTGAAGCAGGCAGAAATATGCCAGTCACCAGGAAAACATTTTTGGCATTGTACATTTTTGCAAACCACGGACACGTTGAATGTCAACGTTTTTGTGAAGGCCGGGGACAGCTGTGGCCGGAGGCGTTATGTTTTTTGGTTGTCCACCTGTACCATTCTCATGAACGCCTCAGGAATATCAGGAATGCCTTGAGGGTATTTCTTCAAAATTGACACAAATGTCCACTTGGACTCGAGGATGAACTGATTAGATTTTGGTGGTCAAATGTAACTGTGACTTCACGTTTTGATGTAGACTGCAACTTGACTGGTTGGCGGAGGCATACAACCGTGAGGCAGTAATTCTATTTTTTTTTTTCATTTGTTCAGAGCAGGTGACGTAGTATATCGAGCAGCTGTTCCCAAAAGTTAGTTTGTTATAATAATGAGTTCAACAAGTGAGAAAGTCCGTTAAGGCCATGTGGGAGGGATTGTGGTGGACAGGTCAAACAAACACAGGACTTTTACCCAGGAGACGGCTGTTCGTGTCCTGTGTGAATCCAAAGGTAAACGTTTACTTTACACTTATTACGTAACGTTTTTACGCTTGTTACATAATGTTGCATAAGGTTGCATAAGGTTGCATAAGGGGGGTTGTTGATTATTCACACTAGTTACATTGTTACGTTACGTTGTTACGTTACGTTGTTACGTTACGTTGTTACGGTACGTTGTCACGCCACGATGTCACGCCACGATGTCACGCCACGATGTCACGCCACGTTGTCACGCCACGTTGTCACGCCACGTTGTCACGCCACGTTGTCACACTATGTTGTTTGTTATTATTTGAACACACCTCATGATCTTTTTCCTAACCTTAACCAAGTAGATTTACCACCTAAACCTAACCAATCGTTTCACAACGCTAACCACGTGGCATTAAGTGTTTCTGCAAATGTGATACAAGGCTAATATGAAACATAAACTGTATATGAAACATATTTGTGATTCAGAAACGTTGACATCCAACATATCCCGCGGTTTGCAGAAACATACAATGCAAGCATTTTTTCTGGCGGCTGGTTTGGCAGAAACCGACGAGAGGTTAAAAGCACTGGCACAGAGCACAAAATATACATCCAAAAATGTTTGCCCTGCAGAATACAGACTGTGTCTCTCCTTCTGTGTGAGCAGCTAGTTGACTGTGCAGTGTGTGTGTGTGTGTTGTGTGACTGTGGCTGAGCCTGGGTTTGTCCATGTCTAAGTATATCTAGTGTTGTATGGAACCTCTCCCAGTGTCTGTGGTTACTCCTACTGGGCAGTTCCCCAGTCGAGTTTGTGGTGAAATGTGTACAAGGCGAATACGGGCCTGTTTTTCCTGCAAGGGCTAACTTTAGCACGCTTTAGGCAGGCGGATGTTTGAATAGTGCAAAAACTGGACTGGTCTGTTTTTTTGTGGTCGAAAAATGAATAGGGCCGCGCCGGACCGAGTCGGCCCATTCACTGCAGTGGTTTTGCAAATTGTGAAACCTGTTTTTTGGCATCTTGGATGGGAAGTCCAATGAAATATGTAACGTAATAATAAGACAGTAGAGAGAGACAGGGCACACTTGTGAGATACTGAGCAAAAGGCAACAGTCAAAGGGAAAAAAATATGTATTGAATATTTATAGTCACAGTGCAAGAAATACTTTATTTATCAGGTGTTTTTGGCTTTTTAGAAGATGAATAATTCACGTGACAGAAATGTTGGAAAAAGTGTTTTTTGCACTTGTACTAATAATGTCTAACCCATTTTATCCTTTTTCTAATATAATAATAAAACCTGAGGGCTGAATCACTTAAAGATATTCATTCAGTTGATCACTCATAATTCTGGGATTATATATATGATTATTAAATAGTTATTAAAGTTCAATAGAAGATCTATTTTTGATGTTGTTAAACGGCAATATACGTACGATTACATACAGATGAGCAGATGTTTCTCCTCATCCTGTGATAGACGCACTCTTCAATAGCTCCTACACATTTATAAGGCTCTATTCATACCATCCTTCCTATATTGCTCTATCAAGTACCACTTACATTTAAATGTTGAGCAGTTTTTTAATAGAATTTCAAAGATTAAACTGCACTCCAGAGAAAATAAAGCCAGAAGATTGCCCTTTCTATGTCTATCTTTATAATCATGTTTTGTCTGTAAGTGCACAGATTCATGTTTATCTGTCTTATTCTGCAGAAGTCGTTACAATAAAAGGGGGTTTGCAATTAAGTAAAATTCATACAGGACACTATACATGTATAGGCTATTGAGCATGCTTTTATCCTTGGAAACAACGCTATAAGCATGCGCGCTTACACATGCAACCACATACATATGCAGTAGTGTATGTGCTTACACACAAAGAGTGAGAAAGAGAGTCTGTCTTTCACACAATTTCAGACCATCCGGCACACATTAATAGCTGTTCCCTGGGGGCTGCACGATGGAGATGTGGAAATATATCAGTCTGAGAACAAGCAAAGAAGTGAGGGATGAAGAATACAGACACACAGAGGGAGATATGAAATCACTTGTTGACTGTGTACTTAGCATAGAAGAGGGAAACAGCACAAGAGGTTGAAAAGCAAACTCCAGCACTCAGAGGGGAGGTGATGAAGGTGTACAGCCCAGCTGGAGTCAGTTGACCTCGGACAGAGTGGACACAGTCTGTCCTGGAGGCAGCCTTGAGCTATCAACTATTTAGCCTAAATGCTTGTCTTCATCTGGTAAAATTGTAAGTCACATAAGTCACATAAGTGAGTGTCATATACATTTAAAATCTCAGTTATAGCCATGCCACTCTAGTCATTTAGTCTATTGATTCAGTTCTTTTGTCCAGAGTGAAACATATTCTCATCTTTTGGAGGGATTACCTTGCAAAGATACATCAATAACTAATGAGGGAGTTGCCATCAGCCTCAGCTTCGTCAGCTCAAAGAACGACTGAGGCTAAAGAAGCTAATTTGATTTAGATCGGCCTTTCATTTAATGCTTCAAGCCAAACTTTAAATTTTAACCCAGTTACTAAGTGAGCTAATTGAGCGTTGTTATAGTGCAGTTTCTATCATCTAAGAAAAATCTCAATATCCCAAATAAAGACACAATGAGATAATACTGTACTTGTAAATGAATATTACACTTGACTCTAATTTGCCACCTGATTTGACTGTCAGCAGCTCATTAAATGTTTGTTATTAGTCGTTATAAGCATCATAAATGTGGATCAGAAGGGGCTTACCACACCTACTATGTTGTAAAAGTGAAAGCAACATGTTCTAACGTAAAATTGAATGAAACGTTACATTTAAAAGGCTTAGGCAATAAAACTACAACTTCTTTAGGTTTAGGCAACAAAACTGCTTAATTAGTTTTAGGGGAAAAGATCGGATTTTGGCTTTAAAATAACGAAATTTGAAAAGTGAAAGTGAAACTTAACACTTGTGAACACAAAGAGAACTACACGTTGGTTTCACATGGGATGCAAACCCGACTCTCCCGTTTTGTGTCCCATCTATCGCCCTTACACGGTTTCATGCTGTCTATACTACAGCGCTGTCATAATTACTACGGTCGCTAGAGGTAGCTGTTGTCTTCTTTTATTCCTTCTTTCAGTGATCTACCATGCAAATCAATGATAAAACCTACTAGTGGGTGTAGCAGGCCCCAACTGACCCACATCTATGAGGCTAATAACCACTTATAATGCCCATTTAATGACCTGATAACAGTCTAAACGGCTGAATTTGTACTGAATATTTAAAACAAAATGACATCCTACAATATGTGCTTGCATTTGAATGGATGTAATTTCCCAAACTACAAATGTACATTAATCTTAAGCTCCAAATGGGGACAAAATGATCCCTACAATTGTTAACCTTTGCATATCTTTTCCATAAAGGCGTTTACACGTGATAGAACAGATATGGACCTTCATTTTATTCGTTTTTCTGACGTGTAAAATTGGTGTCTTGACACTAGACGTGCAGGTTTTGTTTACTTGCTATACAAGCTGCCCTTTCTTTGATCAGAGGTCTCCCTTCTATCTTTCTTATCTCCTTCCCTTTTTTTGCTCTAAATTCTTGCTCTTTTATCTTTTCTAATACCGTCTGTGAGATGTGTGCTGTCCTGCACAGGCGTACGCACATATGCAAGAACAAGTGCACACACAAGCGCCTCAAATACAGCCTCAGTGATAGGATCAGTGTGATGCTGTATAAATTTTCCCCAGTGAAACATTTTTTATTTTTTTTGCTAGGACACACTGACACACACTCATGCACAAGCAAACACATGCACACAAGTAAACACACACACTGTGAACTGCTGCAAACAAAGATTAGAGAAAACGCATCAATTTATGTGCCACTGCTTTTTATTTACTCTGGGGCTGGGGGCAACGGGGACGACACGCGGTCCCAGCTTTCAACTCGCATGCCCAGCCGTACTGCGGTTGTAACTTATTTTTCAATAAGCAGAGAACTGATTCCTGTATAATTACACTCATTAGAGCCTGGACTTTACATAATCAACACTGATACACTGGACACAAAGACACGGAGCTTCAAAGACCTCGGGCCCGTTCTGTAGTCGCAGTAATGACAATACAGCCGTGATGATGATAGTAATGATACTTTGATGATGCCAATTATACAAGCGCCTTTATGCTCTCTTCCTGAATCTCTCTCTCTCTTTCACTTTTCCACGTGTTTCTTTCCGTCTCTCTTCCATCACTGACCTGATGTAGTGAAATGCCCCGAGCTCTGCTTGATTGTCAGGAAAAGTTTGATCCCTACCCGCCTGATACATGTCAAACAGGGAAACAGAATATCCTCGCCCGCAGTCATATTGCTTACAGCCCTCACTGTCAAAGCTGCCTAATGGTGAGGAATGCTAACTATTGACATTTTTGCATCCGACTGTTTAGTCAGGGGTTTTTTCCCTGCGACTACCTTTTCGGTTTATCTCCTCTGAGGCAGTGTATTCAGAATATGTATGTGTGTTCTGGCTGCTTGATTGGATTTCATTTTCTGTTGATTGTGTTTGTTTATATTGCTGAGGTCAGTCCATGTGTTCTGGGCTGCACAGGATTTATTTAGCCAAGTATAAATGTCTGTTTATTTGTGTGTGTCTGCTGAATTTGCTCTCTCATTGTTTACAGAATCCGAGGGCAATTTGAGTTTGCAATTGTGCCTGCAACCGTACAAATGCATGTGTGTATGTATGCATGTGAGGAGAGGGCTTGTGTCTTGCTAACAGTTCTTATTGTATGTGATCATGTGCAGGGCTGCAACAGGGATTTTTTCATTGTTGATTAATCTGTTGATCATGTTCTTGATTACTTGATTAGTTGTTTGGTCTATAAAATGTCAGAAGATGGAGAAAAATGTGAGTCAGTGTTTCCCAAAGCTCAAGATGACATCCTCAAATGTCTTATTTTGTCCACAACTCAAAGTTTACAGTCATAGAGGAGTAAAAAAAAACAGAAAATATTCACATTTAAGAAGCTGAAATCAGAGAATTTTTACATTCTTTTTATTAAAAAATTACCCAAACTGAGATTAATTTAAGAGTTGACAACTAATCGATTCATCTTTGCAGCTCTAAACATGTGACCTGTGTGAGAATCAGTGTCTCCCTTTGGCTCTCACTTGTCGGTGTCCCCCTCTGATCAGTGTGATTTAGGAGCTGCTAACATGCCTGCAGTGTTTCCTCTGGCCCATCTGGAGTCCAGTTCCTGGCGGGATCAGGAAGAGCCGACGCCCCAGTGCCAAGTGTGGCCACAGTAGATGGGTGGGGGTGCTCGTGGTGGTGGGTCGGTGGTTAGAGCTGGTTTGAGCTGGGGAAAGTGCTCTAGTATTTCAGGATCAGTGGGCAGCAGACACAAGATCATAAATAGAGTTTTTATTGCTGAGCTGCTATGCTGGTTGAGCCTGGGTCTTTCAGCAACATCACAGCAGTGATTGATGGTTCCCATGTGCCAAGGGAGGAGGGTGTGCGGTGTAGGCGGAGAGGCACATCACACAGCGGAAACAGCGGACATGGCAAAGGCTGGCAGAGCCTCCCGCCCTCGCTTTCCTCCCCCAGGGTTACCCCCTGACAATCTCCTGTCCTGCGTCAGCCTACAGATCTGTGTGTGCACACACAGCATGGGCTCTTGTCTCACACAGCTTCTACATAGAGCTGGAAGAGCCTTTAAAGTCTCTGCAGGCTGTTAAGTTCACACACGCACTCACATATGCACAGGTGAAAGCTGTAAAAGCCTTTTGGTCCTGGTGAGCCTCCATCTAGCAGGTGGATTCACAGCAAAAGTAGCTGTTCACTCTCCAGATGGTACCGGACTCTTCAGACTGAAGTGTGGGACACCCAGAGTGTTGGTCCATCCATTTGTTTCTCCGTCCAACAGCTCTGCTGTGCCAGCAATGGACAAAAAACACAAGATAAAATTCATTATGAGATTAGATGAGTGTGAGTTGGTCTTTGATATTTGCATATGTAGTCTATTTGCACAACCCTCTAAAGCCCTGAAGACTCCGAATCTTCTCTAAAGTATATTTTATAGCATTAAATATTCATGACTAAATCACTAAAGCAACAATTGATGTTTCAAAAACATCTCTTATTTAATAGGGATGCACCGATCCGACTTTTTCAGTGCCGATAGCGATACCTGGGCTTCAGCTGATACTGAGTACCGATCCAATACCAGTGTATAATGAATAAGCTGTATGCCTCACTGCATGGACGTGACTGGGATCATTATTTTATGTGTAAGGAAACATTAAGCTTGAGTCAAACATTGCTTTCTTAACTTTGTAAAATCAAAATGTAACAAATAAAAACACTAGCAACTTGGTAAAAAATCTTCAAAATGAACAGGAATTACTAAGGAAGTGTAGACCTTTTTAATGCCTCAACAAATTGGTCAAACATAAACAGGAATTCAAATTCCACTATATAGTGTATAGGGTATATAAACATAGAATTGAATGGAATAGATCCGCCCCATTGTCACCGATCCAGCTATTTGAGTCAGTATCAGCCTGATATTGGTATTAGTGGAGGACAGTGTTACCACGGTTTTGCACTCAGCGTCTCCCGTTACTGCAGTCTTGGAAAGGGAGCAGTGAGTGGAGGGGTACTCAGTTGGTTGCAATCTGCAACCACATTACTAAATGCCACTAAACCCTACACATTGTACCTATAAGTGAAGATCCTGTTTAAATAAAATGTGTCAAAATTAACCCCAAATAGCACCGTTAGTTATTTAAAAAGTGTCAAGTCAATACTGGGTTACAAAAATACAATATATTTTTTAACAGAGATTAAAAATCTCTGTTAAAAAAGCTTTCCTGTAGCTCTATAACAAAATGCAAATGGTGTAAATATCCAAAGAATGTCTGAAGTAAGCTTTATTTACACCAAAAATCACAAAACAAAAATCCCTGTTAGCATCCAAAGCTAAATGTACCGTCTTTACTGTGAGAGGATTTTGTCAGATCTGTGCTAGACTGGTCTCTATGGTAACGGTCATGCTTATGCCTTTTCTGCAGGAGGCTAAACTGTATCACAAAATGGCAAGCATGAGGTTAAGACCCACTTTTGTAGGCTAGACACTGGACCTGCTTCTTCTCTTCAAAAGCACAACCAACCATTGAGATCGTCTAATAGTCGGTTATATGTGAAGAACTGCCTCTCGGTGCAATGTGATGGAGGACACAGGGATGTAATATGCCCAGTATGCTCTGTTCTGCAGGTCTTCATTGAAGGTTTTGTTTTTACAGCCATCCTAATTTGGGCCGGCTAGCTGAGTAGTTTGGCAGCAGTGTGAGGAGGCTGCGTGGTTAAGGACCACAGAGATTTTTTTCATTCGGTGCCAGAGAGCAGCGTTGCTCAGAGCTTTTGAGAAAACATCTGATGGAGCCTCTTGAGTGCTCCCAGATTGGCAACGTGAATAGCAGCTTTCATGGAGGCTGCTTGCCCTAATGTGTTTTTGAACTGTGTGTGAGTGTGTGTGTGTGTGTTTGTGTGTTTTCATGCATGTAGGTATGTATGCACCATAGACTCCACTTTACTTTGGTGTGTGTGTGTATGTGTGCGTGTGTGAGAGAGGGAGCGGTTTGGGTGTTTACATAAATAAAGAGGCAGAAAGCCAGCAGCAGAAACGCACAGCTGGGTGTATTTCGGGGACTTTTTTTTTCCAACGGTGATATCTCAATCTTACACAGTACTGTAGACCTACCTTTTCATTTATTTATAGAGACAGTAGCTGAAACAAACAGCTCTTTTCTCTGGGAGGGTTCCTTCTCTGACCACAGAGTCCTCCATGGAAAAACTGAGGTCTTTAGACAACATCCTTTTTTGACAGAAATGTCACTTTGTCCCTTTCGTTATCACTGTCCTGCTGTCCTGTTAACCCCCCCATACATACATCCATGTTTTCACAAGTCTCTACAGCTGGTTGTAAACACAGTAGATGGGAGAAGTGTGTCAGCTTAAGCTCCCATACTCATATATATTTAATGCAGTTGCAGTTGTGTCCGTAATACCTCCGTTCTAATTTGAACTGTAATGTCAGCAGACATCATCAGAGCTGTTTCATAAACCCCTAGACTCCCAGTTGTTTGCTGATCTGATTCAGGCACCGCTTGGTTGAGATCCTCCACAGAGGCAGTGCAGCTACTGCTGCAGGACTTTGGCTTGCAGGGGTTGCACAGACATCATCATCACCAAGTGAAGCAGCTTGACAGAGGGGCCTCGCTGGTCCTCAGAGAGCCACACTGCAGCACTCTGTCTCCCCCAAGTGGTGCGTCATTGCACCCCATGACCACCACCACCGCCGCCGCTTGGACTTCCCCACTGTGCATTGTGATCATGTACACAATTTGTGCCCAGTCTGTTTCCTGATGTCTTCATGAGTGTGCGTGTCTACAGTGCAGGTGTCACTTAGTTCTGAGGGTGCTGACAAGCATGACTTATATTGGACAGGAACGAGGTCAGATTCCACACACTCCTCCACAAAGCTTTGGGAATCGGAGGTATTTTTGCCCGTGTGTCCTCTGTGGCTATCAGGTTTTAACAGGCCGACTCTGTGTGCCGGGTGAGCCAGGTCATGCCAGACTGGGGAAAGTGATACCTCCATCCACAGGAGGCTGGACACAGCCTCACTCTGTCCCATGCTGCGTTGCACATGCTTCAGAAAAGGAGGGAGCATCAGACTTGTGTACTTTTGAACATCTGACACCTGAGCTGTAAAGTGAACTTTGGTCTGTCCTCCTGTCCACTACATTGTCCATCCTCTTGTATTTATTGCGTCCTCTTCTTCTATCACAGGTATGAAACGTCCGTTCAGCCCATCACCTCTGGCGAACGCCAAGCTGGACCGGAGGGGGTTTAGCTCCGGGCTGGAAGTGCAGATGGATGGCGAGCCTTGCTGCGACACCCAGGACGAAGGTGCAGTGCTGGATGAGCAGTCACCAGGGGGCGCCCTGCCTTCTGCACTCTGCAGACCCAAAAGGGAGAGAAAGCAACGGAGCTACACATTGTGTGACGTCTGCAACATCCAACTCAACTCAGCCGCACAGGCCCAGATCCACTACAATGGCAAGTCTCACCAGAAGAGACTCAAGCAGATCAGCAACGGCAAGATGCCAAGTAACACAGGTAGGCCCCGGAGCGCTGCCCGACTGACCACCGTGTTCGTTTATTGTTTGCAAAATCAGATGTAAATGGAGAACATTGGATGGAAGTGCTCTGCCTCTGCACTTTGTAACCCTGGTGTCACAATAGAGCCACGCAGATTAACAGAATCCCACACACTGTTCACGGCTCGCTGTCACCAGCCTCTGTGTGCCAATCCCCACTACTTGTGTTCAATAGAAGTTAAACAAATGCGATTCTATTTGCTGAAATGTTCAGACAGAGCCTTGGGCTGAGGACACACACACACACACACACACACACACACACACACAAGTGGAGCAGAGCTGAGTGAAGTCAGCAAGTGAGACGCTAATTAAGTGCTGGTTGTGTTTGATGGTGGTGTTCCTGGGAGTGATGCGGCTGGAGTGAAGTTGGACATTTTGTCATTCTAGTCACAGCCTCGATTAGGACTCCGCTTGAGGGAATCGGTCTCTCAGTGACTCGTTCACACTCCCGGTCTCTCGTTTTGCTCTTTCTTCAGCCTTGCTAAAATGATGCAGACACACAATACTCACAGTAAACACACAAGTGTAGTATGCAGACAGGCAATAAGCTCACATACCACTGTAAAAAAAAAAGTAAACAAACAGGAATAACAATTGAAGCTCAAATTGTCATATGAGTAGATCTTTAGTAGCGACAGGTCGACTGACGACTGAGGCGTCACAGTTGATTGTTGAAGACGTCTGTAACCAATCACATGGCCTACATCTGCCCTTCAGACATGCACACTGTCAACAGCCAACAGGGCTTCATATATCAATTGGTCGGATCTGTGCATTTATGTGTCTTTAGTCTGTCTTCCTGAAAGAGCTTTGGCAGTATTTGAACCGGCACCATCTGACAAAGGCATTTGGGAACATCAGGATATAAAATCCGTCAAAGCAAGTGAAATAATCTCATCCCAGCGGCAGATCTATATGGTCAAATGTCAAGCCCTGAGAAGATATTCCTTAGGCAGAGCTGGACTGATGGTCAAGGAAGTAGGATTGTTCAACAGTTACATTTCCAAGATGATGCTCGAAGTATTTATTTCTGAAAATGTCTTTTTGTAGCATCTGAAACAGGAAAAATGTTCTGTGAAATAAGAACGGATAAAGCCATTAAGTACATTTAAAAAAGAGTAAAATTCCCTGTATCTGATGTCTGAGAAATGCAGTAAGAGCTATTTGTAAAACCCAGTTGCGTAATAGATAATACATTATTTGTCTTCCAAATACGTTCTCCTTATCCTTTTGAAAATAGTGGATAACTTATTTGGATAACATTGCATGCTTGGCCTTTTTCAGTGTTTGTAGGGTGAAGCAGTTTCTTGCATTTACATCATGCTGCTGTCACTTTTAGCTACTTTGCTGTAAAAAGTTTAGTGTGTTATGTTCAGAATTGGTTGTGTTGGCCTGTTTTATGATGTCGGCGACAGCTGTGGCCGGAGGCATAATGCTTTCAGGTTGTCCGTGCATCGGTACCATTCTCGTGAGCGTGATAGCTCAGGAACGCCTTGAGGGAATTTCTTCAAATTTGGCGCAGACGTCCACCTAGACTCAAGGATGAACTGATTTGATTTTGGTGGTCAAAGGTCACTGTGACCTCACAAAACACGTTTTTGGCTATAACTCAAGAAATGCTAATTATGACAATTTCACACAAATGTCTGACAAGATGAAATGTGACATTTTGGACAGACATGGATATAAACTGCAACTTGAGAGGCAACCGCAAGACAGTAATTCTAGTTATTTTTAATTTGCACTTTTCTTATTATTTCTGTATTCCTTGTCGGGAAGCTATTATATTTAAATGACGGGCCTACAACAGTCATGCCCATGGAAAAAGACTAAAAGCGAGGGTTTCCAACCTCTTCATTTACAATCAAGAAACTATTTCAGTGTTCTTTTTTTTACATTTTAATGACACTGAGTAGTTTAAAGCCAAGGATAATGACTTATAAGTGGCTCTGAGTCTCTCTTTGTATCTATGTCCTTGCAAGAGACGGATGAGATGTTGCTGTTCTCACACTTCTCTTAGTGGAAGCAAGTACTGAATTACAGTAAGATCATTAATTCATTGTGTAAAAGCTCACACTGTCTTCTTGTTGTAAAGACATTTTTGAACATGCTGACATATGCTGTCATGTCATGTCATGTGATGAGCTTTTCACAAATATGGCCAACAAACTGTACATCAGCTTGGCAGTAAGAGGCCATCTTCTGTAGCTATGAATCTTCCTGTGATTGCTTAATCCAGGTTTTGTCATTGATATATTTTTCTGCACAAGTATGAAATATTGATTTAATTCAGGAGTTCTATGCAGCACCTAAGGACTGCGTTAGGCAGCTTTTATGATAGTCGATCAAATCACTATTTTAGTTGTGCTTCATCTGACAATAGACACACAAAAACTATGTCAACGAAAACACACGTCTCTATTGATTCAGAGAGTTAACGATCACAGAGGAGAGGAGTACGTTATCAACAGCCATTGTCAAAAGTGTGAATGTAGCATTTACTATAGTTGTTTGCAAAGCAAAAAGAGGAGAAAAAAAGGACATATAAACATTTTTCATTGTCGGCAGCACAACTTTTCGAAATTTGTTCTGAAAATGCAAGTGTTGACAGAAAACTTTGGACAGTTTTTCAGATTTATCTCCATTAGTGTGGTCACAGGCTGACATCAGCACATATGCTTATTCTGAGCTGAATATTAGGTTTTAGCATTTAGACGCAAAGTGCTTAGATCCTGCTTTTTGGTGAGAACTTCTTCAGCCATAAAACACCCATGTGAGTCTAGTATTTCTGAGGGTTTGTGTGCTCATAGGCTGATGTGAAAATATGGATTTTTATGTCTACATGTCGTATATGTGCATGTTTGGTGTATGAATAAATACACAAACCCTGAAAAAGAGTTTGTTATCATTTTTACAAGACACAAAAATATGTATTCATTCATTCACAGGGCATGTACAAACACACACAATCCACAGCATCTAAAGCCCCGGCACTGTTGGTTCTAATCAGCTCTTATCAGCGGCGGTTTGCCTGATTCAGCATGTTCGGTCTGCAGCACAGGCAGCCGGTGAGATGGAGCTGTACGACTGGCTGTTCGGCCTAGCGAATCAGTGATTGTACTGTTTTTCATGCAGTAACTCCCTCTTCCTCCACCTTTTCTTTTTTATTCCACTAACAAAAGTGACCACATCAGCTCAAAGCACAGCAAAACTTGTCCAGTTCTGCAGCTTTTTATCAGACATGTTCTTGAAAGGGATTCACAGTGGTGGGCTATACCTTGTTTAGTGTGTGTCTCCTCGAGGTCGTTGGGTTTTTTTTGTTTGGGTTACGATCTGATCAGATATTTCTTCTCACGGAAGTGCAGAACACGCGTCAGCTTGCCGTCGGCTCTGGTCTTTGAGGTGCTTACTGTACTGTAGGTGCAGCAGAGCGGCAAGCATGGAACAAACTTAGTAAATTCTATAATATACCAGAAACTCAGTCAGTCACACACGCAGGCCACGTGTTGTCTAAATCCCCCTGTTTTGGTACACTGCTGCAGGTAATGCAGACTGCGTGTATAAAAGTTTGTGAGTACGTGTTTATGTGTTTGTGTAGTGTGTGTGTGTGTGTGGCGCAGGGTATGCTGAACTGTTGTGGTGTGCAGATTCTCTCTGACATGCAGTCACAATCACACAGCCTTATCTCTGCTCACCTTCTGCTGACTCCCTCAGGCAGCCAGCCCTGCTGTGTCCTCAGCTCCACCACAGCTTCCCTGCTCCGCTGTGTGTGTCTGTGTACGTTTGCGTGCATCCTGCATGTCTGGTACAGATATTTTTAGATTTCTTAAATGCTGCAGAGTCTCTAACTCGTGCTGTAGAAACATAAATACGTGCTTCGGTGCCTCCGTGTTTATGTCAGCCCACATATGTACAGTAAGGTATGGATCTTTATGGGATTATAGATTTCATGAACAAAGGATATTTGCTTTGAAATCAATACGTGTGTGTGTGTGTGTGTGTGTGTGTGTGTGTGTGTGTGTGTGTGTGTGTGTGTGTGTGTGTGTGTGTGTGTGTGTGTGTGTGTGTGTGTGTGTTACTCCCAGTGAATAGTCTCCATGTCGGCTTGCGTTTTCTTCCCTCTCTGCTTCACTAAGCTGACAGTGGGTTCAGGCTCTTTTCTCTCTCCTTCCTCTCCCTTCTTCCTCATCCCTCCCTACTTCTGGCATGGATGCTGGACATGTGGTGGAACCAGTCCCACTGGAAGATGAATGTGCCACTGATGAAGTGATTTCCCTCTGTTATCACAGAGAGTAATATGTAGAGAAGCTTGCTGACAGATCAGGATGGAAAGAAGTCCAGATGTTTGGGTGACAATGTGAGTTCAGGTGCTAATTTATGTCAATTTTTCATAATGAGTAATGTTAAAAATTCACTGTGGAGGCCTGCTTGTATTTTTAAATTAAGGTGACAATGATTCATTGACGTTAAAACACCATATGTTGCTCCTCGAAGGGAACATTTAAGGTGTGGCCAAAAAAAAAAAATCCTCCACGGATTAGTTTTTCCATCACCTAGGCTGAAGCAAATAGATTTCCTGAGATAAAATAAAGCTACTTAACGAAAAAAACAAAACAATTCCACAAGATATTTTTTACGTTGTCATGGTTCTTGTGTGGCTGCTAATGCTGGCTATATTTCATCCTGTCCGAAAAGAAAAACAATCACAATGCTTGCAATATTTCAATGCCATAGTAAGAACCAAAGAGCCAGAGCAGGTGGTAGGGAGATATTTTACACATTTATGTGTGTTGAATGCATTTACATTACTTGCATAATTTCCTCACTAATAATAAAAAAACTAGGGCTGTCAGTCGATTAATGTATTTATCGATGTCCATGATTAATCGCAAATTAATCTAACTTTTTTATCTGTTCAAAGTGTTACTTAAAGGGAGATTTGTCAAGTATTTAATACTCTTATAGACATGGGAGTGGCTGCGAGTCAATGTGCTGACTTGACTATGACTTGCCCCAAACTGCATGTGATTATCATAAAGTGGGCATGTCTGTAAAGGGGAGACTCGTGGGTATCCATAGAACCCATTTTCATTCGCAGATCTTGAGGTCAGAGGTCAAGGGACCCCTTTGACAATAGCCATGCAAGTTTTTCCTCACGGAAATTTAGCTTAAGTTTGGAGCGTTATTTAACCTCCTTCTCGACAAGCTAGTATGACATGGTTGGTACCAATGGATTCATTAAGTTCTCTAGTTTCATACGACGCCAGTATCTTCACTGTAGTTAAAACTGAGCCCGCTACGACCCAAAAATCGCAGGTTGAGTGTTATTTAACCTCCTTCCTGACAGACTAGTATGACATGGTTGGTACCAGTGGATTCCTTAGGTTTTCTAATTTCAGATGATGCCAGTATCTTCACTTTAAAACTCAGCCCAACCTCTAAAATATTTATTGCGTTAATGCGTTAAAGGAATTAGTGGCGTTAAAACTAATTTGCGTTAACGCGTTATTGTGTTAACTTTGACAGCCCTAAAAAAAACCTATCCAACTAAAGTGCTGTGAAACTTTGCAGTATTGAAGACCTTTGTATCTTTATTATCTTTATTTCTGCATCATTATTTTTTATAGAAATACAAGGAGGAAAGCCCAAGAGATGTGGATGACTCATAGTTTGCTCACAATCTAACTTCAAGTTGAAAACAGAAATTAAGTCCAGATGCTATTCTTATTCTCCTTCTCTCATTGTGTTGGTCTCTCGGGGGAATGTCTTCACCCTCGCAGCACGATCCATGTCATGTGTGATGTGAAGGTGGCAGTGCATCCTACATGTATGTGCAAAGAGACACGTATGACAATACACTTTCAAAAGACTTGTGGTGTGTTTGTTGCGGGCTTCCTGCTTTACATCTCTTCTTTCACGAGGCTATATCTGTGAAGTCTGATTGTTGTTGAATGGGTTATTTCAAGCGTTGCTTTTATGTGTCTTTTGCATTTACATCTGCATCCTCACAGATTTTATATTTGACACATTTTGTTGACTGCAGCTGTTGAGCAGAAATATACACATGCTAGTATGCACATGTGTGATGGTGCATATGAGCTTGAAACCCCATTTACTTCCTCTTTCCCCAAGTGATTCTGTTCTCAATGGGGACGTTGGGAGGCCTCGAACTTCCTCTGACCCACCAATTAGCAGCAAAGAGTCCAGTCCTCTGAGGGAGATCGTTTTTAATCCCTCATAATAAGCATTATTATTAATTTTGGCCAAAGACATGCAGCCAGACGCACCAAAAAATGGAGAATTAAAGCATACGACAACCCCGACGAAAATGCTTAATGCATATGCACTCACACCCTTACTCATAGTCTCTCTTACGAACATACACGTGTGTCTCAGTTCTGCGCTACTATAAATAATCCTCCTTTTCAGATCAGATGATCAAATGATGATGGAAGGGTGTGGGGAGAGAGAGAGAGAGAGAGGGAAGAGAAAAGGGATGGAGAGAGTGGACAGCAGTCTGGCCTGATATGACCCAACAGCGTTGTCTGTGGATCTATAAACCTGACAACACACTTTGTTTTTCTGTGTGGTTGTTTGTATTTTTCATGTGTGTTAATCTTCGTTAGCTGTGTGAGGAGGCATAAATGTGTCATGTGTGGACGTGGATGTTTTCTGTGAAACACAGAAAGCGAGAGGAGGAGGAGGAGGAGGGAGAGAGACTTTGCATTTGTTTGTTTTTTTCACGGTTGTCCGTATCTCATTTTCCTTTGATTTGTGCATATTTTTGTGTGTTAGTGTATGTTGCCTCCTCTTCATGGTTAGTCTCTTCATCATGGTCCCCGTCTGACTCTATCTCTCTGGCTCTCTTTTAATAAAGCGTGAGGAATTGGATTAAAGGCAAGGATTTTCTGCTTGAATGCATTTGCGCATCTGCGTTTTATTTTTGTGCTTCCTTGCCGTTTTCCTATTTTTTTTTTTTCCCCCTGCAGAGTGAAATGACTTCTCCCTCCCCACACCTTTGGACATACATGTGCATACATTGTGTGGCATTTGTGCTGCGACTGGCCTTATCTTGATCTACGTATACCATCGAGTGTTGCTCTGCCTCTGGTTGGTCTATTTGATGTTTTCATCAGTTCCTATAAAAGCTTACGGAGAAATTACTATGTAGCTGCTGGTTGTCGACTATGGCTAATTCCAGAGAACATTTTGTCATTTGGACAAATTAAAATCTCCACAAACTGTAGTAAATGATCAAAACTATTATAATAACAAAAACAATGCTTTAAATGAATGCGTAAAGTTAATTAAAATCATAATAAGGACATATAGGAGATTGCAGTGACCTATTTTATATCTGTATGAGTTAACCACACTCCCAAATCATTTTAGAGAATTTCTCTTTCCTTCTCTTTTGTGTAAATCTCCTGAAATGCTTTGTGGCTGTGGAGTCCTGCACTTTGTTCCCACCCCTCTACCTCCGATCCCCCTGACTCGCCGTCCTCCTCTCTCCCTCCTCTCTGCTTCGCCGCAGGGTGCGCCCTTCTGTGTGACGGCAGTTCAAACTCTGGAAAAAGGTCGGCGGGCATATACCGGGTCGACACACACACAGGACCCAGTGGAGCGAGAAACACGAGGAGCGGCGCTTATAAGGCCACGGGGAGAGGGGCGCATCTCTCAGAAATCATCCGATGTCTGTGTTTACCCGGGTTCTGACAGGTCGACCAGCTCCGTCTGTGGATAAGGCCAAACGAATCTCACTGTGAGCCCTTATCTCGCCTTGTCTGATACACAAACCCATATTGCCACAGCTGCCGCAGACATATCTGCTAAATGAATTGAACTGTTTGCCAGTTTGCTAAATGTCAGACAATATCAGTCAGTTTCAACAGTATTTCATCAATTCGGTCACCTAGCACGACCCCGTCTTTCTCTTTCTCACCAACTGTGTCCTTTTTTATTCGCAATCTACAGCTAGAATTTTAATAATTTTCTTCTTTTTATTGGCACTAAAGTGTATCAGGGTTTGTGTGCTTGTCATGGAGAAAATGTTTTTTTCCACTTCCTCCACCAGACACTGAACATCAGTAGATATAGTGTACATTTGATATAGAAACAACAAAGGTACAATGTGACCTGATGAGCCTCTCTCTTTCTCTCTTGGCCAATTTCACCCTCTTCCCCAGTGGCTCATTGTAAAAAGGCCCATGAAAGGCTTTCTTTCTGGACAGAGATGAGTCCTTTTAACCCCCCCTCATCTCGCCTCCACCTTAGCCATCCTCCGAGCCCAATCATTACAGGCCTTTAGAAGGGCAAAATTACAGCAGAGTGACTTATTACCATTCGTATCCAGGGCCGGGGATGGAGGTTAGAGAGAGAGAGAAGGTAGGCAGGAATTGAGCGGAGATAGAGAGTGATGAAGCAGATGAGGTAGAGGAACAAGGAAGATGGAAGTTCTACGAGGCGAAGGATCACATCGGCGAGATAGAGAGAAGGGGTAAAGATTAGAAAGGAGATTGAGAGGCTGGCTTGAATAGAGAGAGTGGGTGGTGTGTGTGAGAGAGGGCGAGAAGCAGACGTAGACAAACACTGTCATTTACTGAGCGAGGCAGAGCTGTCTGCTAATGGAGACATGATATATGGCCCCTGAAAGTTTGCTCTGCCTCAAAGTTCACACGTACCTCCCATCCCCATCCTTCACATCCAGTGCCTTGCCAACGGAAGCAATGTACCATGGGATACCAGAACCAGCTCTGCAGGAGGGTCACTGAGGTTTTTTTGACTGTCAGCTTTGGGACTTCATTTTTTGGAATTTGGTCTAATCTCATGAGAGCCCTTGTATCACATTGAATGAGTGGAATCAGCGGCAGAGTAGTCTGACAGTGTCGGAGCGTTTGCTAGTGTGTGGACCTCCAGAGACCCTCGCTGTGTCGTACACAAAACTGAAGCAGACACGCTTTAGTAAACAGATGTAAACTACGTGGAATGGGATGAGAATGAAAGTGGGAGGAGGGCGGGCGCGTGTGGCGCACTAACAAACACAGAAATAGACATCTCACTGGTGTAGATGCTTTTCGTCTAACGCACCCACAAAGGAAAACACACACAGCCTCACATCCTCGTACTTTTATTTCACGCTGATAAACAAACATATTTTTCACATCTTTGTTTGTACCAAATTCAAACTAAATCACATGATAACACATACCACATGCTGTTTATGCAGTAGGATACACAGGGATGCAGTGGGGAAGCCAAATGCATTAACCGTAAACTAAACCACTTTTCTACCCATTGTTATGCCTCTGCTCCGGCGAGAGTCGTGGCCGGAGGCATTATGTTTTCGGGTTGTCCGTCCATCCGTCCGTATGATCTCAGGAGCAAGACGAGCAATGCTCATTGGAATGAATAGGTCTTGGGGTCTGGTATCCAGTTCTAATAATACATCCACGGGATGAACTGATTAGATTTTGATGGTCAAAGGTCAAGGTCACCATGACCTCATGTCCGTCCCATTCTTTTGAACGCAATATCTCAGAAACGCCTTGAGGGAATTACTTTAGCACACATTTGGCACAAACGTCCGCTTGGACTCGAGCATGAACTGATTAGAACTTGGTGGTCAAAGGTCACTGTGACCTCACAGGACACATTTTTGGTCAAAACTCAAAAATTCACATGTTGATTATGACAATTTCACACAAATGTCTAAAAGGATAAAATGATGAAGTGATGACATTTTGGACAGACATTGATGTAAACTGCAACTTGAATGGTTGGCGGAAGCACACAACTTTGAGGCGGTAATTCTAGTTTTAGTCTGACAGAAATAGTGTTCAGCCAATTCTTGTCATATTATTGTAAATATTAGTAGTTTTAAACTGATGTTGGTTATAAGAATTGGCAGGTTTATTTGTAAAGCACGGTTTAAACACGGGCAACTCAAAGTGCTTTACATAATCAAAGACATCGATTAGAACAGCATTAAACTGCAAGTTTTTTTTAAAACAATTACTGTTAATTCTTTTATGACTAAAGAAAAGGAAAGGTCTTTGAGGAAACATCAGAAATCTGTCAGTCAGCTGGAGGGGCGTGTCCATGTCTGTGTTCATTTGACAGCAGCTGGTAGGCTGAGCGCCGGCAGGGGAATGAGAAACAAAGTAATGAACTTACGCTGTAGTTTACACGCATGGGTAGAAAGTGTGTTGTTAGTGGTACTGAAGAGTAAGGACCATCAGCATCTAAACAGACAGAAGTGATATTTGCAGATATACATGCTGTTTGATGTTCTGCAGCTGACCAGCTAATGACCTATCTAGCCCGACGTTAGCAGTGGACTCCTCCCCCGGTATATGTTTGGCCGCTCGTTCAACAAGCTAAGGTGCAGGACAAGATGTGTGTTCATGTCTGAAAGTCGTAAGAAGGAGACTTTAGCAGGAAAGCTAATGTGTGTTGTTGTTCAAAGTCCGTGGCTCTTATGTGATGTAGCATCTACGTAGACGGAGAACTAACTGAATTCCGACAAATTAATGCAAAGTTAGGGGGTGCCATCATGAAAGCAAAAAATATTAAATGTAAAACTCTCCCTTTTTCTCAAAGCAGAACACAGGAAATGTAATTTACAGAGCAAATTTAATACAGAAAAATGAAATGTAGTAATGTAATGGGAAAACCACTCAACATACTTTACTGGAAATAGACAATTTTGATTTTCAGAATCCCCTTTATCGGCCAAGTATGTGCACATAAAAATAATTTGGACTCTGTTTTTTCATCTCTCTATGTACTTACACAGAAATAGAAATAGCAGCTAGGAACAAGGACAAAAAAGCAGGACAAATAAAGGTAACAAATACACTGTTATGTGCACAAGTAGTGAAAAAATCTGTGTATATCAAAATATTTTATCATAAAAAGCACCAATGACCAACAATAAAATAAGAAAAACATCTATATACAAGTGTATACAAGTGTTCTCTATGTAGTAAACAATACAATGAGTGCACATAAATAAATAATGAATGGATATACAGTATATGAACTGGATGATTATGTACGATATGTACAGATGACTAGATACTGCATGTACAGTGAGTAGGATTTATATCGACAGTGACAGATGACATGTACATATTAAAAAAAGAATTGTGCATTAAAAACAGTAGAATTATAATCTATAACGTCAGCAGTAGATATTTTTGTGTTAGAGGATTATTGACAATGTATGAGTGATTTAACTGAGGGACCTACTGCGGGAAGAAACTGTTCTTGTGCCTGGTTGTTCTGGTGTGCCTAATGATAATGATCTAAATCACTGCACAGGATGTGATGTTTTTAAGGACAGGACTGAACTTGAACCAGCTTGTGTCCCAACATTCATTGCCCATCTGACTTGTGATCTTAGCTGTACTGTAGGTATGCCAGTTCTTAGAGGTTTTATGCAAATACGCTCCCTGGTGAGCATGGCCGAAAGAGACAACTACAGCTCCTCTTGACTCTTACACACAAACATGCAAACACACACACACACAATGCCATTTAGAGAGCAAGCGAGGCAACTCATGGATGATTTTCATTGTTATTCATGTATTAATTTATTCGGTCATGGCAGATGTGAAACAGGGCTGTAATATGCAGATGTGGGTTTGTTTCTCGATGGGAATTTTCCGGTCCGCTGCCTCTAGCTGCCACTAATAATAAAGACAGGCAAGGAAGGTGGAGGAGGAAAGGGGGAGGAGAGACCGAGTGAGAGAAATGGGAGTTAGAGAGGGAAGGTTGGAGTTGTCAAGATGCCTCCAGTCATACACCAGCTCTCAAACAACTCGCCTACTCCCTTTTCTCCACACACACACACTCATAGACTCACTCAGACGCACACATACAAGCAGTGACCAGGTGTGATCTAGCTGTGAATGAGCTTGTCCTTGACATGAAGGTGAGCATGTAGAGTTGTCCTCACTATTGTTGACAAGACACCTGAGCAGCTGCAGGCTGTTGCCTCTCTGTCTTTAGATCAGCAGTAGAAGCTGATGTTAAACTGGCTACAGTTAATGTAACAACACATTAAGATACAAGGGAAACACTTTTCTTTTTAACCTGCTACCCACCAAACAATTAAAACTCAAGATGTGGCTTAATGTGAAGCTTGAAACGATATAGCCAACTACTTTTCTTTACTATTTCTCAGCTCATAAAGAAAACGAATACCTCTGTTGTGCAGCTGCTAGAAAGCAAATGCATTTTTATGTGCTGTTTTTATTGGAAATGCTCCCTATGAGTAGTGCGGTCTTGGTAAGAAAATAAGCAGTTGAACAAACTGACTGTGTCACTGCCCGGCACATAAATAGCCAAGGACTGTAAGACACCCTGTAGGCGATGGGCTGTGAGACACGTTGTTTTCTGCGTGTGTTGTTGTGGTGTGGCACCCGGGTTAGTTCCTGCGGGAGGGTCATAGTAGGCGGGGAACATTGCCATGCCGGAGGAGAAATGATGTCAAAGACGAGATGCTAACAGGCAGCGAAGGATTCACTCTATTTTTCTCTTTGCCGCTGCATTTATTAGAGATATTAACCCCCTCCTGTCTGCGTGATTGAGTGGCGGACTGGCAGCTAGAGGAGAGGAAGGGGAAAGAGTTCATATAGAGAAGGATGAAAGATGAAGACAATCACACAGCGATATAACTCAGATGTTGAGCTACTTAGAATTAAAGAGAGGAACATGTGACTTCAAACGGAGGAGAGGCAGGTGAAAAGACACTTTTACTGTCAGCTAAGACAAAAAATTACATATAATCATGTAAATCAACAATGCAAATAAAAGCCCTTTTTCTTTATAATACTATAAAAATAAAAGGATAATACTATATTTATACAGTTTTGATGCGGTTTCCTTTCATGCACTATATACAAGGATAGAGAATAAAATACCAGCTTCTTTAAAAAGAAAATTAAGAACAATTGTGTAGCAACACTGTGTCATTATAGGTTGAAAGCTAATCAGCAGCAGCATTGTCAGCTGTATAAGGACTGGCAATCAACACTTTGACAAATAACACATTTTCAAAATAACATGAGAACAAACAAAGCTTCCAAGAGGCTGAAAAAAGGCAAAAATACAAGATGCAAACAAATCAAAACGACTTAATATGTTAAGGGGAATCATTTCAGGAATCATGAACATGAACAAATGGCTTCAACAAAGAGGAAGAGAGTTGCAGAGAGATGAGAAATATACAGCACAGTCAATGCATTCATTTACACAGTCAATGCATTCATTTACACAGTCAATGCATTCATTTACACAGTCAATGCATTCATTTCATGATTTCACAAAATTTCCTGCCAAGTGGGTTAACACTAGGACCGCCAGGATTCTACCACCCCCTACAGCCGCCGCAACGGTCTGCCAGACTGTCATATAGAATTTCATCGTTTGTGTTCGCAAGCACAGCAATAATGCATTTGTTTGATAAAATTACTAGAAATGATGGGAAATTAACAAAATATCACAAATCATAGCGCAGGGATTTATTTCATTTTTTTTTTACATATTATGAAAACCTCACTTTTTCACTGCTTGTGCTCATACATTTGGGTATCTGGAGTGCCTACTAACCCACAAACTGTGAGATAAGACAACCTAGTCAGGTTTTTTGTGGGCGGCCTAGATCAGAAAACATGTGATTCAAAAAGCCATTCAGATTTACCCCCCCCCCCTTCTTATGTCACATGCAGGTTCATTAGAATATACCACCAAAGGTGCACCGTATTTTTCTCACAAGCCAATCAGAGCAGACGGGGCTTTGACAGACAGTATGAGGAAAAATAATATGTATTTTGAACATTAAAGCATGTAAACATGTTCTAGTAGAAACCCCAAATACAAGTATGAACTTGAAAATGAGCATGATATGTCTCCTTTAACTAAAGCTGTCAGATAAATGTCTTGAAAGAAAAATATGTTTCCCTTTGAAATGTAATAGGGTAGAAGTACACAGTGCCAGAAAATGGTAATAATCAAGCAAAATACCTCAAAATTGTACTTCTTTACTGCGCTTGTAAATGGACTTGGTTACATTCCACCGCTGCTCTAAACACAAACCTCAAAGCATCCATCATGCATGCTGACATCTTGTTCCCCCCTGATTTGTAGACACACACGCATGTCTATCTGGAGCTGAAGCCCACAGGCATGCACCCAGGCCGGAGTCCAAGCCGTGTCAAATCAGCGGAGTCTTCACCAGAGGCCAAATCTGTAGCGTATAATTAGCTTTTAATCAGCACCCTCATTCAGGCGAGCAGTAAAGATTAGCCCAGCTTGGGCTCTGCTTAAAATAAGCATTCATAAATGCGTGTGAAAGCCTCTGACCCATCGCATCCAATCATACACACACAATACAAAGCCCCCTCCCCGCTGTCCTCTCTCTTCTCGCTTTCCCTGCTCATGCCCGTAAAGCTCCTCTCTATTTTCCCCTCTCTCTTCTCCTCCCTCTGCTCTGAATTTGTTAACATTTTCCAGGGATGTTACTCTACCCATCCTCATTTTTACAGAAAAATATACAGAAACCTCTGCCGTTGAAATACAGTTCATTGTTTGCCCATGTACGAGGGCACACACCTACACACGAGCCTATACATAACACAGCGAGCCTGACCTTCATGACACCTTCTGCGCCGGAGGGTCTATTTGGATAATCCAATATGGAGAATTTAAAGTGAGTGTCTTTATTAAAAAAAAGCTGCTGGGGTTCGAGAGCGTAACATTTTAGATGAGCTCGTCTCGTCTAATCCCTGCCTCTCTCTGGGGTGAGCCGCAGCATTTATGCCAGTAATGAAGTGCAGTGAGATGAAAGCCTTTTTAATGGGATTTAGTTAAACTGGGACACAAACCAGAAAGTCAGGGAGAGGGGAGGAAAATGCTTCCTCATCATCACAGCTAACGTCACTGTTATTTCTGCTCTCATGCAGGCCGTGATTAATTGATGAATAAGTGTGTCACCTCTCTTTCCTATTGGCTATGATAAGTGTCAATCACAGACATCCTGTTGTAAAATCATATTCCTTTCTCTCCGCTCACATCCTCTGTTGGTCGGGACTTTAGTATACGTATATGTCGCAGGTTGAGTCGGCACATTGTGTGAGTGTACGAGTTTGTGGATGACAGGCTGGTTCAGGTTCAGTCTCTTGCAGCCAAATGTCCTGATTCAGATCTACATTGAGTGTGTGTGACAAGAGCTCCAGCTGTAGAGAACTGCAAGGTGACATGTCGCAAGACTGTGTGTATGCCGTACTCTGCTGTATCTGTCCTTTGAGTCATTATGTTGTGTGTCGAAGTAGACAGTCAGTGTGCAGAAGAAACGATCCTTAGCTGGAAGTTGAGACACAAAGCTCTCAGCCCCAGGCAGTCTCTTTGTTCTATGATCTGGAAGAAACCACTGACAAACATACACAACACACACAGAGCGCCATCACCGCTTTATTTAAGCACCAATAGACCCAAACTAGCCTAAAAGGTACATAAATTTACATAATTGTTGCTGTTCTAAAAAATAGAAATGATGGGACGTAAGAGGGAAATATATTAAAATGTTTGGGGTTTATTGTTTTTGATTTAGACGTCAGCCAATTAGACTGTTGTCAGGTCAGTAAATAGGCGTTATTGGTGGTTAAAAGCCTCAGATGTGGGTCAGTTGGGCCCTGCTACACCCAATATTAGGTTTTATCATCTATTCACATTGTCGATCACCGAAAGGAGGTATAGAAGAAGACAACCGTAGTAATTATGACCGAAGCAGAAGTGGAAGTCAGGCACTGTAGTATAGACAGGGTGGAGGTCAGGGGCGATGGATGGGAAACAAAACACAGGGTTTTCACCCAGGAGGCCAGGTTTTGCATCCTGTGTGAAACAAACAACATGTAGTTGTCTTTGTGTTCACTGGTGTTAAGTTTCACTTTTGAAACATGGTTATTTTAAGCTAAAACACAATGTTTTTCCCTAAACTTTACTAAGTTGTTTTGTTGCCTAAACCTGCCCAAAGCCTTTTTGTTTGTGCTCAAAACATAACGTTTCATTCAGTTATACAACGTGTTAGAACATGTTTAAGTTTCACTTTCACTTTTACAACGTAGTAGGCGTAGTAGGCCCCTAATGACCACATCTATGGTGCTTATAGCCACTCATAACGCCTATTTAGTGGCTTGATATATGAATCAGGTGCAACATGTGTCTGTTGTCTGAGCCAGTTGCAGTTGATAGTTGGGAGAAAAATCAGACGGTGTGTCTTGTCCAAGGATTCAAATCTTTTTCCTTCTAGTCCAGCTGTTGCCTCTTGTTCCAGTTTGATTGTGTGTTATATGTCTGGAATTGGGACCATTGTTGCCACTGAGGAGCTGGTGAAATGACATAAATGAGAGCCTGAAAACAGAACACTGAAAAAGTGGTGTTGTGCCAGTTGTGAGAGAATTGTTCTGTAATCCATTTGATCCAGTTTTCAGTGCAGAAAAACTGCCGAGGGGAGGTTTACCTTGGTCTTACACAGTTCACTAACCTTCAGCTCTTTGCAGCGTTACCTTGTTGCGTACATCGCTCTGTGTACCATTTCATCTACATTTGCCTTTTCTCCTTCTTTCTTCACATTTTCTGCACAATTTGCAGAGTAAATGAGAAAACGTGTATTTCTATGTTGGTAAAGTAGCACTGAAGGTTTTGCAAGATATTGGGGATTGCGATGCAGACCTCTTATTGTAGTCTACATGTTCCTCATTGTATTGTCAGGATCAGAATCAGGATCAGGTTTATTTTGCCAAGTATATACATACATGGAATCTGACTCCGGTTTTATGCAGCTCTCTCAATACACTGTGTACATGTACAATGTAATGTGTAAATAACAGCTAGAAACAACAATGACTAACAATACAATTCTTATTTTATTAAGTGACAGATGACATGTACTTATTACAAAAGAATGAGCATTGATGACTGTAAATTATTTTGTGTTATTGTCTAATATATTTAGCTTTCTGATCATCCAGATTAGAAAACATCCTGTTAGTGGATGCCCGTGTTTACGCGTGGGATGCCTGGGCTCTGTAAATATTCTTTTCATATTCTTCAGGTCAGATCTCAGCTTTAAACGTGTCACCATCTACACCCTCTGACACTGCAGACAGAGCAAAATGGCATTTGAATACCAGGAAACAAATCAGTGTTGAACGGTTGTCGCAGTGAAGCGTTCAGCCTGCGAGAGCCAGTGTGTGTGACCAGCGGTGAGTCCAGCTCGCTCCAGCCAGCCAGCGATCCTGCTGCCGCTGTGATGAGTTTGGCTCATGACCTCCTCGGGGCCGCGCTGCCATACTGGCCCCCTGCTTATTGTTCTGTCAACAGCATCTGTTGGGCCTGATAACAGGATTAGACCAGCCCCCTATAGGCCGGCTGGAGCTAGCCTGGATTAGCCAACCAGGCCTATGTTTTCATACATGTGAGTCTGAGTGTGTGTGGATGTAATATTAACTCTGAACCAATCCCTTCTATCCTGTCAGAGAACTTACACCCCAGCAAAAGAGCTCTGAAACCAGCTTCCTCTCATCCATCAGATAAAACCTGATTTCATTTTTCCTACCATATTCTTCCTATTATCAATATGATACTTCCCAAATCTCTTGTTATAGCACAGAGAGCCTATATGTTATGGGTTCACTGCAGGGAGGCACATCTGTATTAAGAATGGGCTCTCAAGTGCAAAGTAAATCGAGCATTATTATCCCGACCAATGGATTGAAGGTCGTGTCAAGGTCCAGCAGTATGTTGCTCATGAATATTACATCTTTCTCTCCATCTTCATTACACGCTGTCCTGGTTTTCCAGGTAATAAACAGTTTCCCAGGTCAGAGAGGCAGGCGTACTAACAAATCCCTGGATTAGAATATCCCATTAAAAGTAAAGCAGTATGATAATAATCTCTTTCCAACCATTGTCTTGTTTGTTGTGGCGCCTTCCAGAGTCATTTATCAGAAAATCGGTACAAAAGACAGGCCAACAAAAGCTCTTAACGTCTAGGAGACAAACACACACACGGGTCGATAATGGCCTTGGCACCCTGTAGGGATGTGAGAGGCACACAGGAAGGACGCCATCCCAGAATACACAAGGGGAATCTCACAGGAGCATGGCAACAACGTCCCCAGCCTCCTCTACTACCCCCTGGGATACACATATCTCACTTGCTCCCCCTCGCCATGTTTTTCCCCTCTGGGAATATACCTGCCAAAGTGGTCGTGTTCCTGTGACATTCCTGCCAAGCAGCGCACCGGCTGATCTGTTCGGTTCCACTTGACCCAGGAATTTGGCAGCATTTTGGATTAAAAGTGGAGGAAAGGTTCTCCGGTGCATGTGAGATCTGGTTATACTGTGTGTGTTTTTCCCATGTCTGTGTGTTTCCATGTCAAACAAACAGGTGAGACCGAAAAATCAGAGCTGTACCCTCAGTGGCTCAGAACAGAGTAGTGATTGTGAAAGAGAAGCTGGAGAGACGAGTAAATAAAGTAGTTGTCAGTCACGTACCACTCCCCATCCTCTCTTCTCCGCTCTGTCTCTCTAATCTGCATCCCACTCTCCTTCCAGAGCCGTAATCAGGGAAAGGGCTTCCCGCTGCTTAGAAGATGAAGCTATTGTGCGGCTTCGTGTCATGTCACACTATCATACCCACAGTTTTTGCTCTCCCTCACTGCCATTTCTCTCCCTGCTCGAACTGACATGCGCGTTGCCATGAAAATTATTTGAGACATTTCACAGAAATGCGTCTCTCCCGTTTCCTCGGCTCGTCGAGAGCTGCATTTAAAATGGCTGTCAGATGCCACGCTGCAGTGTGGTGATTGTCGTGCGCGTACAGCGTGTCACCGCGACTCGCTGTGTCAGGCTGCACCATTCATTTCCCACCAGTCAGATTAATCAGACAGTCTTCAGAAGAGGCCACTGGTCACCGTGCCTTCATCTCATGCTTCCTGATGGATGAGCCGGAGAAGCTGGTGCAGAGATGCAGTTTAAATCTCTCCTGGCCTTTCGATCAAACTCAGGCCAACCGGTCGCTCTCCACATCGCACACATGTTCTCAGTATACTGCTTGTGCAATATACAGCATTATGGATTATATTTTCATTTATAAAACATCAATCCTTAGTTTGATAAAAGATGCACAGTGTGTACACTTTGAGTTCACAAACATTTTCAGGTCAAAGCCCTCAAAATAAGTACACATGCCATGTATTTATGATTATATTCTGTCTGATCCCCGTCTGAGAAAATAGTTGTTGTTGTTCTAGATATCCTTTCATACAGACCAAATATGGACAGGAAGGGAAAAGAGGCATTTCCCCACCAAATTACCATATTAGGCCTATTTCCAGGTTGTATACTGCCCCCAACGACAACCAATAATAAAGCACTTACTGTATGTTTAGGTGAGGCTGTTCTCATACACCCTTCGTAGCTATACCTATGAAAAGTAATGCACTGTACTTTGTGTATATCCCACAAAATCAATATGTATGTAATCCACGTAATTGTGAACCAGGAGGTATAAAGAGCAACAAACGCCACATAGAGAGGAGTTCGGGGTGGATGGGCAGGTCAAAAAACTCCAGACTTGCCCAGGAGACCGGTGTTCGTACCCCGTGTGAAACCAGAACTCAACGTTGATTTAATTTCCACGTACCATCCATACATAAGTTACGCCACTTCCAGATTTATTTTAACCTTTTTCTGAACCTAATTAAGTAGTTTTTGTCACATGACGTCTGTTCTTAAGTTACGCCACTTCCATTGTTATGTTAACCCAAACTACAATCTTTTCCTAAACCTAACTAAGTAGTTTTTTTAACAATGTTTTCCTAACAATAACAATACTGTATGTTACCATGCACAAGTATTGTAAAAGGAAAAGCTATATATATTTTATTAACATTGTAGGGGTGTAACAAAATATTGAATATCACAATATTATGTTTTGTGATACGGTGTCAATTCTCAAAAACACTATTGATTTTTAATTAATACTTTACGTGCAAAGATTCAATCAGTCAATACTTTATTTCAGTTGCAAAGAGATGCGCCCTCTCAGTTTATGTGCCCTCTCAGAATAGTGCTATGATGTTGAATGTTACAGGGACTATGATAAATGAAAATGCAGATCCTACTGTACTGATTGCATAAAAAAATCAAACCTTTTTTTACTCAGATTTATGCATATGGTGTCTTTATATTTTGACAGTTTTCCTAAAGTTAGACTTTAAAAATTGCATTATATCACCTTGCTTACAGTATCAAAATATATTGCAATATATTGAATCATAACCCCTGTATCATGATACACATCATATCACCAGATTATTGCTAATACACTTACCTAAAACGTTGGCATTGAACATTACAAAACACTGTCATTATATGAATTATATAAGCAGCACAATCGTCAATGAAAGTGTTCAGTCCAGTGTATACCTCGGTTCTTTCCCAATGCATGCTTTGAGAGTCTCTGCAACCCTGTAGTTTTGATCTCTTCATTAAATTTGCTGATATTAGACTCATCCATAAATGCATTAATAACCAGGGCCCTGAAGTGCTCATTGACATTAAGGCCCAGTAGCTCAGGGTGCCTCTATGGGAAATTGTAAAAACCTCCTTTGGGCAGGCGACTTTCTCTGTTCTGGGATCAATATGTGGAGCCCCTTACACACTAAACTTACAATGGATCACAACTGGGATCACTTTAAACTCCAGTTGAAACCATTTCAGGTGTTTATGGTATTTTTTATTGTATCATTGTGTGCGATTTGTATTGTTCTGTGTATGTTTTCCGATTGAGTTGTATGTATTTGTACAGTGTAGAGGCCAAACTAGCGACAGTTACTGCCTACTATTTTAAATGCTGTGGTTTGCAGCAGTGGACCATATGTACATATCCCCTGCTCTGAGGCGACAGAAGGAGTGAAAACTAATCAATACAATCACTCCAACACCACTCTCTTACCACCCTCTCTTCAAGCCAATAAATCAATAATAGTGAATTAATATTGTGAGAGGGTGATGGCATTACAGACTCTATAGAGTGTCTCCTGTGTGCTGAGAGAGGGAGAGTGCTGTAAGGGCAGGCAGAGAGCTTCAGACGCTCCGTTTTACAACTTTGAACAAAACACCGCCGTTTCCCGCTGCCTGCTCCTCTCCCTCCACCCCCTGACAGAGCCCGTCTATCTGTCTATTGTCTCGCCATCACATTGACTCCCTGTCACCGCCTCCTATCTATTATTCGAACTCTTCTGTCTGTCAGTCTCTGGCGCTCTGTTCCTCTCCACACTGTTAGCCTGTTTCTGTCAGACACTTTCTCATTCTGTGTCTTCTCGTCGCCCCCTTCGCTCTTTATCCCGACACTTGCTCCGTCTCATTTTAACAGGCATTTTATCATATATAACTACGTCTGTCTCTGTGCGTGCACGCACCCCAGGCGTGCCGTCTGTCCTGGGTCTTCTTGATGATGAGTTCACACACACACACACACACACACGCACACACACACACACAGATCCACGTCAGCATGCACACACATACATACAGATGGTGTGCAGGTGTAACATGTGACATAGTCCAGAACAGGCCATTGCCTCCTCCAGTTCACATTGCAATATGAGACAGCTGAGGCTGGATTCCAGTGACACAGCTCATTCTCTCACTGTCCCTGCCTTTGTGGCTTCATTTTTTCTCGTCCTTCCTCGAACATACAGTATATGATTTGTGTCTATCTGCTAGTGGGCCTTGTGCTCTCGCTGTTTTTAAACCAGTAGTCCCATAGCAAGACAACTAGACCATCCCAAAATTTGAAATGTATGTCTGTCAAAGTTCTAATAACGCATTAACACAAATTAGTTTTGATGCAACTCATTTCTTTAACATTAACGCAACCTGCGATTTTTAGGTCGTAGCAGGCTCAGTTTTAGCTACAGTGAAGATACTGGCATCGTATGAAACCAGAGAACCTAAGGAATCCATTGGTACCAACCATGTCATACTAGCTTGTCAAGAAGGAGGTTAAATAACGCTCCAAACTTAAGCTAAATTTTGGCGAGGAAAAACTTGCATGCCTATTGTCAAAGGGGTCCCTTGACCTCTGACCTCAAGATATGTGAATGAAAATGGGTTCTATGGGTACCCACGAGTCTCTTCTTTACAGACATGCCCACTTTATGATAATCACATGCAGTTTGGGGCAAGTCATAGTCAAGTCAGCACACTGACACACTGACAGCTGTTGTTGCCTGTTGGGCTGCAGTTTGCCATGTTATGATCTGAGCATATTTTCTATGCTAAATGCAGTACCTGTGAGGGTTTCTGGACGATATTTGTCAATGTTTTGTGTTGTTACATGATTTCCAATAATAAATATATACATAAATTTGCATAAAGCAAGCACAGCCCTATATAAATGAAATACTTATTATATGATTATTTATTATAACAGTCATAATTCATGACTCTTCTACAGCAAGTTTTATAATGCACTCTTTATGCCCTCTGTTATGATTCATACTTGTACTGTAGTGACACAGTTACGCATGCATACACACTGGATTTGCACAGTGGTGCTCACACACTGTTGCTATGTGGTTTGTTCCCTACAGTATGTTTGTTTATTTGTGTG
>CAKAOI010032116.1:124269-139469 GCA_916701655.1 Sebastiscus albofasciatus
TCAAAGGGGTCCCTTGACCTCTGACCTCAAGATATGTGAATGAAAATGTGTTCTCTGTACCCACGAGTCTCCCCTTTACAGACATGCCCACTTTATGATAATCACATGCAGTTTGGGGCAAGTCATAGTCAAGTCAGCACACTGACACACTGACAGCTGTTGTTGCCTGTTGGGCTGCAGTTTGCCATGTTATGATTTGAGCATATTTTTTATGTTAAATGCAGTACCTGTGAGGGTTTCTGGACAATATTGGTCATTGTTTTGTGTTGTTACATGATTTCCAATAATAAATATATACATAAATTTGCATAAAGCAAGCATATTTGCCCGGTCCCATGTTAAGAGTATTAAATACTTGATAAATCTCCCTTTAAGGTACATTTTAACCATGATTAATCGCATCGATTGAATCGATTGACAGCCCTATATAAATGAAATACTTATTATATGATTATTTATTATAACAGTCATAATTCATGACTCTTCTACAGCAAGTTTTATAATGCACTCTTTATGCCCTCTGTTATGATTCATACTTGTACTGTAGTGACACAGTTACGCATGCATACACACTGGATTTGCACAGTGGTGCTCACACACTGTTGCTATGTGGTTTGTTCCCTACAGTATGTTTGTTTATTTGTGTGCGTGTGTTAGCATGCAGAGGAGGAGGAGGAGGAGGAGGAGGGGTGGTGGTTGCAGATTGTGCTCGGTCCAGTAGACCCCTCCCAGTCAGAGCGGAGCTGTCTCAGCTCGTCAGCATTAGACTCGCGTGGCACCCTCATCCGCCCCGACAGTCAGCCACAGGAAATGATGGGACGTGATAACCGCCCATAGCACCCATGTGACCCGGCGTGTAGGGACGTGGGTGGGGGGTGGTGGGGGTGTTTGATGTGATGGGAAAAACAGGAAGGCGGCGGGGTGACGTGTCCTCACAGTAGCAGAGGAAGAAACCATAGCTCCGTCTGGCACAACACAGACAAGACGCACAACACCTTGGCACGCACACACACATGTACACAAAGAGACACAGACACACACACAGTGATATTGGGTGCAGGCCACGACTGCTGTGATATTTTATCCGGTTGAATGGCAGTGAAATGAATCTCTAGACCTTTAAGAGCCGTTGTCTTTAACTCCGCATGCTTCAGCCGCCACAACCATACACATACACAAATATACACAGGTGGGTCCAACCTGATTATGGCTTAGACAAAGAAAGCAGCCTCTACTGCAGGAAGACTGTAAATAGACAGTGTAAAAAGCAATTTAGTGTATTAGTAAAGGTGCTCTACACAATATCCAGAGCATTAATACAGCAGCAAACAACTCTTTGCTATGTAAAGATATAGAGGAGTAATGTCTACCTGAGCAGAGAATGAAATCACTCTCTCATCTGTGTTTGATGTAATCTAAGCTTCATTTGCTTTGTTGACGGGCCGGCCGTACATGCTTTTAATGCATGTTCGTGCATGTGAGCGTCTGCTGCACTACTCTACACACAACAAACAGCGATATCAGTCTGACAATAACTAATAATAATTAATGCTGAATATGAATAATGTGGGATTATTCCTTATTTCATGGGCTATTTGGGGATTTCCACATTATTATTACATACTTACATACAAAAAAAACACACACAAAGCATTCAAATAGTGATTTGGAGGTCGAATACAGTACCATGGCAACGGTCGTAGCTTCGAAGCATACGGGTCAGCCCTACAATACTGTATGAAATCTTTCTCGGTATACCTTATGCAGCTGATCTGATTAACGTTCCTTTTTGCTAGATGTTATTAAATTGAATTAGATCTCAAAATGAAATATGCCAAACCATAATCATAATTTCTACAGAAAGTGCTCAAGCTGTACTTGAAAAGGGAAGATTAAGTGATTTATTAAGAGGGCCCCTTTTCCTGTCTATACTGTATGTCATCCAGGGTGTCTCCATGCAGAGTAATTCCTCCCAGCAGGCTGTCACAGACGGGGCAGAGTGAGGTTATGGGCCGGGTGGGGCTGTAACTTGGCCTTGGTGTGAAGGGAGAGGACAGGGAGATACAGCATGCGTATCCAGGGTTTTTCCAAGGCCCAAACCCTATAGCCTTTCACATTTATGGCCCCCTTTTTACAGATTTTCCAGGCCTACCATCAGGTGCGTCAGACACTGTCATATTTCCAGGGCAGAGCGAAACCCCAGCGTTTCCACTGGGCCATACCTCTCACAGGATTTCTTTCCCCTCTCACCTTCAATATCCCCTCTCACCCCTTTATATTGAACCGCATCTCAAATCACGGCTGTTTCTCCTCTCTCTTGCCTCTCTTTCCGTCCTCTGTCTGATGGTCTGCTTCCATACTGTCACATTGTGTAAATCTGATGGTAGATGCCGGAGAGCTCCTTTGCTTTTTTTGTAGTACTCTGTTTGTCTGATGTGTGGCACACAGTAACCACACTACACCCGTAATGTCTCTCCGTAGCGGTTTCAAGTGTACAATGTTTGCATGGATGATCCTCTAAAGCATGAAGCCTTGTTCAAAAAGCTGCACATGTAAACATCCTTTTATTAAACAGATAGGTTAACACATGCAACCACAAGTGGTTCAGCTCTCATGGTTTAGCGTCTAAGATACCTCATATGGCCCCTTCCTTCCTTACTTTCACTTGATAAATGCTAAGTTGACCTTGTTGATTGTGAGGACGGTCACTAGCCGCATTTATTATGTGAAAAAGCTCTTGCTTTCAACTCTGAATAGCCTTATCTTCAGTGAACAAAGCAGCATTCTGCCACTGCAATGACTCTCCTTCCCTTTATCTGAGTCGATGAGCACACTCGCATCCACTGACTGCCTTATTGTATTATTTATTGGACCCAAAGACACAAGCTCTCCAAGGTGAATACCACCAAAATATACAAATGTTTTTGTGAGTGCTGTGCCTAAATATATTCACTCTTTATATTTATATATACTGTACATACACTCTGGCAACCAACGTGTATTATTATTGCAAATTATTAGCCGTTTGTTTTCACCTTGATTTTATACTGATTACCATATCCAAATTAAAGTGAAAAAATGGTTAATGCGTTTTTCATTTGTAGCCTTAAGGCAATAAAAGCTAGAACATTTGAAAGCATGTGTAGACAGTTTTTTTTTTGTCCTTTTAATACTTTATAGGCCAGGGCACTCTCATCAGTATGTGTGAACACGAGTAACCCTGCAAAAACAAGAAAGCAGGAGTCTAATATGTGGTAATGTACAGCCCAGAGCCACTCATCTGATAATGAATAAGAGATTGATTTTTGGCCTCATGCAATGTTCGTCTGTTATAGCAAAGCACTAAAGCAGAAGATGATTATTTATTCAACGTCAGTCAACCTGGCTGTTGTCACTGTCGTCTTTTCTGTGTTTTCCAGATGACTCGCACAGGAGCTCAGCTCTACACCAACCTGACAATACAGTCTTCCATTTCTGCCTTTACAGGGTAACTTTGGTATATTTCAACCCTGAACCCTGTTTTCCCATGTTTTTGTGTCTAAGTGACTAATGGGGACAACAATTTTTTTAATTGGTCCAGTATTTAGGGACAACGCTGTAACCGGCAGCTGCTAAATGAGCTGTGAGGGCAAGTGAGCAACATCAATGTAACGTTACGTCCACTAAAAATGCTTGTTTTTGCCACTGGCAGGCTCAGATTGTTAATATAAGTGTCTGACAACATTATGGAAAGGACCCTACAGAGAAATAAAATGTTTTCTTACCTTTCTCTTGAGCCTGTCTGTTTGTTATTGTCTCCAAGGAGAAGTCTCATTGTGAAATCTGAATATCCGTATACTCTGGCTCAAATAAATACAGGCGGCCATCAAATTCAAAGACCTCGTCCGCATTGTGGAAATCATCTAAATATTCAGCCATGACATTGCAAATCTTTTAGATAACACTAAGCTACACTTTCTGTACTCCAACACAACAAACTCTGCCCGGCTGGCTCTCACGTTTCCACCACGGATGTATTCCACTATTCCATCGTTGTCTTGTTGACACGTCACCTCGCCAGATTTCAGAACGAGACTTCTCCTTTAGCGAGACTCTTTCCATAATGTCAGACACTTATAATAACAATCAGAGTCTGTAATGGTAAAAACAAGCACTTTTAGTGGACGTAAATGACGGTGCCAGCTTGCCCTGATAGCACCATATTACAGCCTGTGAGCGGCTGCCTTCTACAGCGCTCTCCCTCAATACTGGACCAGTTTCAGAAGTTGTTGTCCCTATTAGTCAGTTAGATACAAAAACATGGGAAAATAGAGTCCAGGTTAAAAATGCTGAAGTTACCCTTTAAGAAATACTCATGAATGTATGCTAAGAAAGTCTGAACCATGCTAAAACATAACAACAATGCATTGTTAGACAGAATATCCCTACCAATATTTGAGCGAACTTGATTGCATCATCTTTGGAGTGAAGTTATATTAGTCAGATAATTCTGATGTGTCCTCCCAGAAGCTACATCTCTAAGACGACCAAGCATGCTAGCATTTTATCAGCTGAGGGGGCTATCTGAAGGCTCACGTCACATGCAAATATCGTACTTACTGCCAGACACTGAGGAGGCGAGAGCTCCAATTATTTTGACTTGTAAATGTTTGGACTGCGTCACCGTCTCTGCGTCCCCCTCCTCGCTTATAGACAGCTTTGTTTGGGACTGTCTCTCTACTCTAGGATGCTTCCCACTGAAAAGCGGCTCTGAGCTGCTCTTTATCGGAGGTGGTGAAGTTCTTTTGTATGTGCGGCAACACAGCTGAACTTACGCTGAAAAAAAATGTAAATGTATAACTCCCTTTAATTACAGTTTGGAGTGCCAAGGCTGCAATTAAGGAATAAAAGTACAATCCAGCATTATTCATTCATTGTACAGTATTAAACTCTCGCTGGCCTTGGGAGTGAATGAAACATAGAAGAGTTACAGTTTACCACACTGATTCAGAATAAAACTGAAAATAATACTTACAGTAAGGTGGATAGTTGTGCTTTAAAGGGCTGCAGCGGCTACAAGGTTACAGTATACCACGTGGACCGCATTAACTACAATTAGTCAGCAATGGCTGATTGTGGGTTTTTTTTTACCACGTTTCTGACTTCTAGGGATTGTTGAGAGTCCACATAATCTTCTTTTCAACGCGCATCTAGCAATGCCATTTCCACAGCAGATCTTCCTCTGTTCAACCCGCTCTCTATCATAGTGAAAGTATGGGACAATGTATATCCAATAGAAAAACTGACTAGTAGTTGAGAAAGGCATCCCTGTGTTGGACAGTTGATAATGTGTTACAGCTATGCAAAACCATGACCTTCCAAAGAAAACAACAGCAGTGAGTTGTTTTTCCCTCAAGCATTTCAGAGACGGAGTCGAGTTCGACATAGATTTTTCACATTACGATACATAATTGTGTGCATGAGTTTTCTCACGGATCTTCCATTCAGCCAAAGTCATCTGGTTATTCTTGGCAGCAGTTACGTCAGTATGACTGAAGACACTCTTGTGTTTCCTATTCCACTTGAAGCACGAAACAGACATTAGGATTCCCACCTGCCGTTCGTTCCCCTCAGCCAGCAGTTTCCCCTCTCTCCACCTGATCTGTTTCGCTCTTCCTCACCTCCTCCTCCTCCTCGTCCCGCTCCCCCTCCTTCATCTTCCACTTGTGAACCCAGCCAAGGCAACGAAACACATTGATGATTTATTTATGTTAGGGAACCCATCTTCCGCTCTTTCCTTACAACTCTCTCCCTCCCCCCCTCACACACACACACACACACGCACACACTGTCTCTTCTTGTGTTTGTCTGTCTGTGAAACCATATGTGACAGTGATGCTAAATGGGGCGTCCTCTCTCCTGGTGTTGTGATGAGATGAGGAATGTGCAGGTGGCAGAGCTTACAATGCACACACACACACACACACACACACACACACACACACACCTCTCCTCTGCAGTGTCATGCTGAGATGACAGCATCTCCCAGCTCTGAGGTTAACTCACATGATCGAGCCATTTGACTCTATCTGCTCCATTTTTTGAGGGAACACAATGTGTCGAGGTGATGACGTCATCTGCAATAAAACCTTTTAGTAACAGACATATGTTAGTGCTTTTAAGTGCATTAGTTCAAGAATTTCAATTATTATCAGCTCAACATATCTGCTGTAGCCAGGGTTATTTTTGGAACAGTAAACTGCACAGCGACTGTTGGCTGCACACAGTCTCGCCAGCCATCGCCCACAACATTCGCGTTTTGTGTTAGCAGGGGAAGCCTAGTGAATCAAAACCTTATATTACCTGTACATATACAATCTTACTCATAAGCAAAACTGACAGGCCTGGCCGTGTATCATTTATAGTTGCTCAGAATAATATGGTTCTCTTTCCTAGGCAGCATACTTTACAAGGAGTTTCATAAGTTGTATGTAATTATTTTATTAATGGCTCATAAATAATTTATCACCGCTTTATAGCTTAAGTATAAGCCATTTTAAAGACCAATGTCTGGGTGTCCAGGTTGTTAAAGGGGGCATATCATGAAACAACCTAGTCTCACTCCGAACTCGTTGGAAACCGACACACGGAGAGGCACCCTTTAGCAACAGTATGTGACAAACTGGGCTTTCAACTAACCCCAATGTAAACCCACCCTTGCCGTTATTCGATGGTCAGAGCAAGTGATCCAGTATTAATAGAGGGGTCAATAAAACACAGGACTTTTAACCAGGAGACCGCTGTTCGTGTCCCGTGTGACACTAAAAATAACGTTGACTTATTTTGTCCCGTCGGTCGATAGTCACGTGACTCATTCGTATCGTCATTCCTGTGAGTCACGTGAGTCATTAGTCAGTGAAGTTAACATCAACCACGACCGTTTCCTAACCCTAACTAAGTGGTTGTCTTGCCTAAACCTAACTTCCTGTGAAAACAGAAGTTTATTTTGAAAGGACACTATGCATGTAACAAGCGTATATTGACACGCTGTCGCTGGTCCGTCCAAAAAACAGTAACACAAGAGGGGTACCCTGTGCGTCAGTCCCAGATGCCGAGGGGCACTAACCAAGCGGCAGTATTTGACGAGTTGGGAGTGAGAACGTGCCTACCAACCCACAAACTGTGAAATAAGACAACCCAGTCAGTTTTTTGTTGACTATCTAGATCAGAAAACATGTGATTCAACAAGCCATTCAGATTTGGCTTCCCTTCCTATGTCACATGCAGGGTTATTAGAATATATCGGCCACAGCTTGAGACCTACCTTTACAAAGGTGCACCATGTTTTTCTATCAAGCCAAGGAGGTCTTAAAGAGACAGACAAAAATATTGTGTTTTTGAAAATTAAAGCATGTAAACATGTTCTAGTAGAAACCCAAAATACAAGTATGAACCTGAAAATGAGCATATGTCTTATTTAAAAATGTCTTCCTCCAGTATCCTTTGTCTTTTTCTCCATCCCTTTAATTTATCAGTCACATCACCACTTACGTTCTGTAAAAGAGCTGCAGAGCATCGAAACCAGAATCCATTATTAACAAGTTGTTACTGCGACATTTATAACTCCAGCTGTGATGGATTATCAGAGTGAACGATCTAAAAAGACAAAGGAGGTGAGGTGCACACCTGAGTTGTAAATGTTGCAGTAATAACCTGTTAATAAATTGGTCCGATGCTCTGCAGCTCTTTTACAGTAGTGAATAATAGAGGAGGACACATGCCAGATGGCTTTTTCACAACCTGGCAACCCAAATGTTGTTCTTACAAATGGGTTGTTTTTTTATTTATGAAACATTGATAAATTATTTATTAAACATATTAAACTGTTTGCTTAGAGAGACTATCTCTGGGGTCTAATTGACCGAAAAACCTACAGTGCTTATGTAGGATAACATACTGTACTGGGGGTGTTGCAATACACAGATACTGACATTAACCGTGATATTTAAAAATAAAATACTTATATCATGTTAATAATACACACATGATATGATATGTAGATAACCCAGCGCCTCTTAAATCATTTGATATATACAGTTATGATTACAGACTCTCTCTCCACCTCCCTACACTCGTATTTAGAGTGTAATTAATTTGCCAAAAAAAGAGACAAATTAAACGAATTTAAAGATGAATTTGACTGATAGAATTGTTTTAATTTTTGTAATTTTCTATAGATATCACAATAATATCATTATCCTGAATTCTTATGGTAATCGTCAAGTGAAAATCTGATATTGTGACAGTCATGCTGGACATTTCTTTTTGTAAAACAAAATATATTTGAAAGAAATATGCGTATGCCACGTATAAAACATGAAATATTTGATTATTTGGTATTATAACCAGGCTTTATGGTCATCTCTGCATTTCATCACCTTTATCAAATTCAATATTTTTACATATTTGGTTTTAATAAGGTCAGAAGAAGAGAAAATATGTATGTATATTTAAAGGAAAAATTGTTAAATTTACAGTTATTATGATCATTTTTACACATGCAGCAGTCAGGTGTGTGGAAACCCAAACAATGAGGACGTAAATAAAGCCAATCTCATTATGTTGACCCAAACTCTCACTTTTATTTTCTCATTTCTCTTTTGTCGCTACAGAGTGACTCTGAGGGCCACAAGAATAATATTCTCATGTGCAAGTTGACCGAACAAGCTCATCACCTAAAACACGGCTGCTGTTATATGACTGGGCACATCTTCCACTGTCACCCATCAGCATCTCTGTCTTTCTTGTCCACCCATCTTCAAATTACTTTAGCGGCTCACAGTCGACCCTCTCCGTCCTCCTCCAGCCTCCTGTCAGTCTTTCTGTCACTTCGTTAGTTAGTCTCTCTGTCAGTCAGTCCGGGAGCCGGCCGAGCCGTTACGCTCCGAGGGCGTTCCCTCCCAACGCTCTTCAATTCATTTGTTTGTTTGTCAGAGAAAGGATGGAGAGAAGAGTGGAGAGATTTTGGTCTAGTGAGAGATGGTGAAGTGGAAAAAAATATATATATGCCACTGAAGTAAGCAAATTGCTAGAGGGTTTGAGAGAAAGGGAGACAGAGAGATGTCAATTTAGAGAGTGAGAGCTTAGTGTCAGATTTTAAAAAAGAATAGTGTGAGAAAGAGAAGAATGTCCAGAGTTTATTTAAGACAAAGATGTTATTTTACAGTGAGAGAGCTGATGGTTTAGAGAGAAAAGGGGGGAGGGTGAAAGCTGTTAGTTTAGAGAGAGGGAACTGAGAGAGCGAGAAAGGAAAATTGTTAGTTTAGAGAGAGAGAGAAAGATAGATGGCTGTGTGCCTCGTGTGCTGCTGCCAGTCATTACCTAGTCGGGCCTCAGCGGCAGGTTGGCAGCGCCAGCTCTAATTGAGGAGGCCGGTGGCTCGGAACAGCAGAGAAAGAGGCAGGGCTAGCTTTCCTCTTTGATGGTTCATAAATTAGCCTGTCAGTCATTACATCCTGGCGTGTGGTTGGGATCAGAAAACACCATTTCCAAACACATTTGCATTTGTCACAAGTTCCCATATACTATCAAGCAGAAGCTCATAAAGCCTGGCTGTGTGCATGTTGAATGCGTTGTTGTAATTATGGTGAACACCATGCACGTACGCTGTGGACTGTCAAGTTGATTTTTTTTTTACAAAAGATGTACAACGATGTTGTGGCATAGTCACCGTTATGTCACGCATTGGTTTGTGGACTCCCGTTTGGAAGCCTTGAGGTCAGCATTTTGGCTGTCGCCATATTGGTTCTTTGCAACCAGACGTGACACGAGATGGTGAAGCTAAGTACAACTGAATGTTGAATAGGAGATTTTTTGGTCACCAAAATGGTTAGAATTAACTTTCATGAACTGAAAACACACTGTGAAAGGGTTAACGTTTTAAGACAAAAACACGGACAACTCCCAGACCGGACAAAGGCCGTGGTAGCGACCTGTCTATCACAAGATAGCCACGTCCTAAAGCATCCCCTGCTTTATGGGATATTTGACTCTAAATGGGACCATAATTTACTAAATGAACATCATGTTGTATTGAAGAAGACTTGAAACTAGCGATCAAGACCATAAACTCATGTTTACAATGTTTACTGAGGTAATAAATCAAGAGAGAAGTAGGCTCATTTTCTCATAGACTTCTATACAATCAGACTTCTTTTTGAGTGACAACTTACACTTGAACACACCGCAAAGATTACAGCCGACGGCCAGTTCGCACATACGTTCTGCGCCTACGTGACCAGAAATAACTCTCTACACCCGCAGGTCGCAGTAGTCTGTATTCATCATTGAAAAAGGGAACCCGGAAGACGTAGGACAGCGGATAAAAGCTGTCGTTATAATACGTAGATGAATCAAAGCAGCGTTTGCTGACCATTTTCACACCACATTCACTCACCACTTAGTTTCATTCCAGATGGCCATGTCGTATGAAAAATATCCGTGTATTGGAATGATCAGATGTGATGAGGATGAAAAATGAGAAGAGCCCTCTATGTGTGCCCTCTTGACTTTACTCGTTGGTTTGCTTTCCTCACTTCCGTTTCTCTTCTCGTGCACTGATTTATTTAAGCTGAACAGCCAATCGGAGTGATTTCTCTCGCAGACAGGCTCCGCCGCCGATTCAACATGCTGAAACTGGCTGACGGATGACCGTCGGCTTGGTGTGTCAGGGCCTTAAGGCACTTCCGCATTGGCTTCACTTTACACACCCCAGAGTTGCCCACTGGATGTTGCCAGCAGAATAAAAAAGATAATCTACAGCTATGCATCAAAACCCATTACCTCAGAGGAGTGGCAACAGCATGTGTCTTGTTCAGTAAACCACACAACTCCCAAACCCGCATTCCCGCACAAGCTCATCAAAAAAAGCCGTGTCACTCTCATCACGCTCTTGCTTTCCCGCCGCTTATTGGAAAACAAAAAGGTGGACATTACGAGGCTGTCACGCCATGACAGGTATTGATCAGGCCGCTCCTGAGAGACAGCTAGATGAACTTCACATCAGCACCAGAGAGAGAGAGAGAACTTCTGGGGATTTGTTGCCATCTGTTAATGACTAATACAAGTTGGGATATGTGAGGCGAGTACAGGCAGAAGAGGGAGGGGAGGTGGGTGGAAGGATGTTGTTGAGATGCCCAGATGCCACCGCTAAAAAGATGTCACATGGTATTAGACTCGCACGGCGCTGTCATCTTCTCAGGTGACAGCAGCTATCTCCATATTTCACGCTTCCTCTTCCGTCCTCCCCTCAGGTCTCGTGGCCTCGCTGTCACGCTGTCCTGGAGCGCCCAACACCCCTCCGCCACTCTCTCCCACCCATCACCCCACCCCCACAGCCCATCCACCCAGAACCAACCCGGCCCACCGTGGTGACAGCGGCGGCACGCTACAGCAAACACACACACTGCATGATAATTACAAGCCGCTCACCTCTTCTGTAGTTTCCACCTTAGCTTTCCATCCTCGAAATCACACATAGTATGTAAACAGACATCAACATTTCTGTACATCTGTCACATTTGTCACACTTCAGTTCTAGTATTGATATCCAGCTTTGCATCCTGTTTGTATTTGCAGATATAACAGTGACTTTAGCTGAGCAGAAAAGCACCGAGTTGTGGAAGGACATCACAATTTTGTAAGACTTGAGTGTGCCTGCTTGACCTTCTCTTCTCTCCAGGGTCCGTCACTCGTCACCATAGATACTCAGCTCTCGGCAACTCAGTAAATACCATTAGTATTAACAAAGTCTACCAGTGGTAACTGCAGATTTCCCCCCCCACCCCCACCCTCCCCACCCTCACTCATGAAGGGAAACAATCGCGTTGGAGATTATTTGTGCTCTCCTGACAGACATTACAGTACTTGCACCATGGCAACTTGAAACGAGCGAGTATGATAAAATCAGTTTACCATGACACAGTTTTAAAGCGTGTCAAATTATTGCAGTCTCCCCTCCAGGTGTACAGTGTGAACAATATGAACTGTATGTTGCATTACTATATGTTTTTTTTCATGTTGGCATATCAGTCAATTTTGCTTTAAGTCTTAAATGATTCTCTGCAGTGAGGTGAGCTAATTCTGTGATTGACGTGTTTTCCAATAACTTGCCTTAGTCATTTTAACCATAGACTGTATATAAGAAGTGGACGTAGTCACCGTGACGTCATCCATTGGTTTGCGGACTATGGTTTTGAAGCCTTGAATTTGGCATTTTGGCTGTCGGCATCTTGGTTCTTGGCCGTTGCCATCTTGGTTTTTGGCTGTCGCCATCCTGTGTTTTGGTTGTCGTCATCCTTGTTTTTTGCCGTCACCATCTTGGTTTTTTTAGAACAGCTGTATTGAAGAAGACTTGAAACTAGCTATTGAGACCATAAACTCATGTTTACAATGTTTACTGAGGTAATAAATCAAGAGAGAAGTAGGCTCATTTTCTCATAGACTTCTTTACAATCAGACTTCTTTTTGCAACCAGAGGAGTCGCCCCCTGCTGGCTGTTAGAAAGAATGCAAGTTTAAGGCACTTCCTCATTGGTTTCACTTTTCAGACCCGGAGGTTGCTGCCTGGTTTTAAGAAGAATATAATTTTAGGATTCAGCACTACAATAATCAGCACTACAATAAGGCCTGGATCATGTTCCCTGGCAACATTGTGGGATGTACTACATTTATGTGGGCATGCAAAGTGCAGGACTTTGACACCAGAGACCTCCACTTGTGTCCAAGTTTAGACAACAAAAGCACTTTGGTTAAGGTTACAGAAAGATTGCGGTAACCCAGTGGCATTGTGTTTTACTCAAAACATTTGCTGTTGCAAATTAGTAGTATAAAACTGTTATTTCTAGGAGACATAGTTGTAAAATGAGCAATGTTGCAGAGGCCATATGAACCACTGAGAGATGTAGCCTTGTGTTCCTACTCCAGTGGAGTGACCGTCTTTTAACATATAGAACAAATCGTCTTGGCTGAGGCTGACTGATGTAAAGCTTGGAGCCATTCCCGTGTTTCTCATTAGCCAAGGCTCTGGCGTGCCAGCCATCAGGCCGATGGTTGGCATGAGGCAGCAGGACAGCCCAGCTGCCCCCGTGTACTCCACTCTGCCCCAGGGGAGAGTTTCTGGGTGCACCGCTGCCTCGGTGAAAGGCGAGAAACGGAAACCTGGATCGGAGGGGAAAGGTAGCTCACACCCCACATAGCACTCTGTCAGAGGCAATATTTCATGTTTAGAGGGAACTCTCCATCAGCAGTCTGATCTCTACTACTCTACTCACTGCCGCCACGCTCCACTTCCACACCTGCAGTGTAACTAACTACACCATAACAAACTGATAAACGGCATCATGAGGAGGTTATTGATATGCAAGTATGACATTAGAACATTTAAATGCACAATAGAGACAGCAGATACACATTTTATTATTTCTGGTTGCACAGCGGATGTCAGGAACAATCGAGACGCATTTTGAAGGCCTTTTCCCACAACGATGACATGAACAGAGCAGCAGGCATTTCTGCCAAACCAGCGAGAGAGAGGGAAAAAGAGCAACAAGAGATAAAGGCGGAGAGAGAGGCAAGTGTACGATTAGATGGATACACAATTTGAGGAGAGGAGAGGGAGAGGAGGAAGGGGGGAGAAACGGGTAAAAGAACTAAGAGCGGGAGAGAGGCAGAGAGGGAGCAATTTAATGCTGTAATTAAGTTCCTGATAGCACCCTGGGAGATGTGCTTTGGAGTAGCTCCAGGACAGCTTAGCATTGCACCAAGGCTCTTCAACCCACTATCTATGCTTCCACACACACACACACACGCACCATTCGAACTAACAGAAATTTAATACGAGCAGGCTCTCTGTGCTCTCGAGCCAATTCCGAATCCCCCGAATATGTGTCAGCTTCACCAAATTATGCATCGACAAGAAGAGACACAAAGGAGGAGCAGACTGGCAAGAGAGATGGCTGTGAGAAACCATCACTCGCAGTCACTCTCCCGTCGTTCTCGCTCACACACTGCCGCGCACACAAGGCAGCCGCCTTGACAAGTGCACACAAATCATCCTTACGAGAGCACGAATGGAAACCTGTCTCAGGATATATTCTTTTCTTTCCCTTAATGTTTACAGTGCTCCTATCATGCTTTCTGCCACCTGAAGCCGCTCTGTGCTTCCCACTGCACCTGATGTGTTTTTCTTTTTTCTACTTTCTTCGTTGGGCTGCATGGCAGGGCATACATATGACTCGAACATCAGTTACTGTACAGTGCTGACCTGCGGGACAATAATTATTTATTCATTTTTCACTCAAAGTCTTTTTATTAGTATTCTGTACAAAATCCAATAAATAATTGTACAAACAAATTATACCCCCCCTCCCTATAACAATATTACTGCAGCATTAAAGCAGAGTTAATTTCATGAACAATTACATTTATACATATAAATGAATTAAATCCGATAGCAACATAAATGAAACATATACCAAAAACATAAAAAAAACTAAATAGAATCAAAAAAGGAAAGACCAAAAAAAAAAAGTAAATTAAAAATAATAATAAATAAATAAAAAAAATTAATAAAATAAAAAAAAACTAAGTATAAGTTGTGAATTATATGTAATATGGAGTCAGCAGTTTAAAACTTCAATGTCAGTTGTATCCATTTTTTCTATATAGATTAAAAAGGGTCTCCATATAACATAAAATTTCTGAGCACACCCACTGGTAATATAGCGAATCTTCTCCAATACCAAATGATGTATGAGATCTTTAAACCACATCCTGAAGGTTGGAGGATACTTCTCCTTCCATTTAAGAAGTATAAGTCGTCTAGCCAAGAGAGATGCAAAAGCTATCATATTCTTTGCCTGGCGGCTAAGATGTGTGTCCTGTGAGACAATAAGTTTGACTTAGAGGGCTAATGTGGTGCCGGGTTGCAGGTTGCAGGTTGTACAGGTATGAAGACGAAAGAGTAGCAGCTAATTTCCCCCATCTGGGCATTCACTGACAAGTTAAAGAGGTGCCCACTGGGAGGAGGAGGAGGAGGAGGAGGAGGAGGAGGTAGGACTACAGAGAGTAAGGGATGACAAGGAGAGGAGGAGAGAGAGAGAGAGAGAGGGAGAGAGAGAGAGAAGAGAGAAAGAGAGAGAGAGGGAGAGAGAGAGAGACAGA
>CAKAOI010032120.1:0-10493 GCA_916701655.1 Sebastiscus albofasciatus
GAAACAAGTTGTGAAGACAACATTGACATATCACCAAGGATGTGACGGTCAGGACATTTTCCCACTGGTTAATAAACTCGAGACAACACCGATTACACCGCTGACTTTGATCTTTAACGTCAGGGTAGCTCTGTGTCCGGCCTCTCCAGTCCAACTTTTGCTGCGGGGCTGCAGTTTTCCACCCTTTCGCTGTCGCGACTGGTAAACACGCCATGATCAGCCCTGAAACTGAACCTGCAAATCAGCTTGGGACATCACTACTTTTGTTTCTGTGGAGAAATGCATATGGTCTTTATGCATCCACTAGTGTTGAACGGTATACCGATACTAGAAAGGTATCGCGACAGGTTAGCTCACTGGGTAGAGCGGGCGCCCCATGTTTAAGTAGAGTATCGTGTCATCCACATAACATGATATATGAAAAAAAAAAATACGGAATATAAAATGTAGATTGACAAATGTGAAATATTGTTTAAAATAACTGAATAACATGCTACTGAACACACCAAGAACATTTCAGTAGAAAGCATTAATATTCTGGTTATTCTTCTGTTACTACTGCTCAACACATCAGAGCCAGATCTATGTTCCTACCAAAATACACAGCTTCCTGCCCCTCCTACCACCCACCCACACACACCCACACACCCACACACACACACACACACACACACAAACACGCAGACACACACAGCCATGCAAAATCAATACGTCTTTCAGCAGGCTGCTGTTGTGGCTTGAATGTGAATAAACAGTCGTATATTTCAGCTGAGGATCGATGGGTGCAGACAGATGAATGGCATACAAAGACACCTCTGAACAGGACAGAGAGACCTGTGGTTGTGTGATGGAGAGAGAGAGAGAGAGAGAGAGATAGAGCCTCTCTCCTACTGTTACTCAGTGTCTCTCTCCCTCCCGTGTCCAACTGCTCTTTCACTCTCAGAGGATCAATAGGTGTGATGGATTAGTGACAGGTACCACACACTGGAGACACACGCTATCAAACAACAACACTTCCTATTCAGGCCCGTTTCAATCATTCTCTGCCAGTCATAACTCGTTTTCTCGCGGCGTTAAGGCCGCCGCCCCGCTTCGCACTCCGCGATCGCCCGCTTGATTTCTACCTCCCGAACGCAACATTTACACACACACACACACTCGCACAGAGGTTGAACCCCTGACATTTGAGTGTGTTTTTGTGAAGTTCTCCGCGCCGTGTGTCTGTCTATTGGAGGACGGCGGTGACTCTTCAGACAATGGCCTGCCGACATTAATCGATTCTATCTGTGGTGCCGGGCGACAGCGGCGCAAAGGTCCGGGTTTACAGCTGTGGACTCCCGACTGTCTTCCACACACACACACACACACAAGACAGGTATTTCATATGCACAAGATGTACAGATGCCTGGGTTTGACTGATGTGGAAAGCAGATACAGTGTGTCCATATTTAGCATTGTTACTGCAAAAATGTAAAGATTTCATTTTAAGATTTAAAGGAATAGTTTGACATTTTTGGAAATATGCTTCTTCCCATCATTCACATATCTTGAGGTCAGAGGTCAAGGGACCCCTTTGAAAATCGCCATGTCAGTTTTTCCTCGCCAAAATTTACCGTAACTTTGTGGCGTTATTAACTGATCTTCCCAACATGTTAGTATGACATGGTTGGTACCAATGGATTCCTTAGATTTTAGTAGTATATTAGATATTACATATTAGTTTCATATGATACCAGTACATTTCCCTTACCTAGCTAAACTAACACTTAAATTGAGCCTGCTACAGCCTCTGAAAAAAGTAAAGTTGGCCGCCGGCGCCCTAAAGGACTGGAAGAGGTTAATTACTAAACTGGCGTTTTGTTTCCAACCTCTCTGATCAGTACTTTTGTTCCTGCCTTGTTAGACTCCGTAAAGCCGACGCATCCGCAGATCCAAAGGAATGTGTCTCTGAACATAATTTGATCGTGTCAGATAGAAATAATGGCCAAAATAAGAAATGTATTATTATCCATAAAGGGTTCTGGATCAGTGGAATGCATCTATCCAACCACACACACACACACACACACAAAGACAAACAAACGGAACTAATGATATTCACACGGCTCCCACCGTTCGCTGGCGTTTCGATGCCCTAATGGCTGAAGAACACAAAGGCCTGTTTGAGGCCGTCACTTTGATCGTGGCAGCTCGGGGCTCCTGTGGCTCTGCCACACTAAAACCTTTATTAGCCATATGCTGGGGACATCAGAAACAAGTCAATCAGCATTTACATCAGCACAGAGAGGGAATCAAACCACAGCAGAACCCAACACAGCGACGTTGCCTGACCTATATTCACTCGCATAACAGTCCAGAGGTGCATTTCTCTCCAAAACTTTCCACAAGTCATTTAAAGGCGAAGCCCACCCTGAGGGAGGAATTACATATTCTAATTTAATTGCTTAGAACTTGAATGTGTTGAAAACACGGCCAGGAGATATTCTACCTCCTCACATACGTCACTGATTCCTCATCAGACAGAGGGGACATCCTCACTTTTTAAATAAACACTTTAAGAGTCAAGAAAGAAACTTGCAAACTATGTAGTGACAGCAGCGGCACAAAACCAGCACACCCCGAGGAAAGCTCCTGGAAATGTCTGCAGTGTTTTGGATGGATGAAGTCATGGAGATACATTAAAGAAACACTCGTGTTGTTGCCACAAATCAACAAGTTAGTCCTCCATTTCTGAAGTCTATCTTCTTACTACTTTATGCTTTAGCTCATGCATTAGTCGCAGCTGCCATGATGGCGGTGGTTGTCCTTCTGCTTCATTAATCTTGGTTCTCAATTGGCTTTCGTTCTTTCCCACGTGACTGCGTCATCGGCTGTCCTCGGGGTTCCCCACACACACAACAGGATCAGTGCGCCCAGAGGGGACCTCTGAGCAGATCAGGGGGATGTAAAGACACTCTTAACATACCTCACACCACAGGGACATCGGGAGGGAACCATTAAACAAAATCGCCTTGATTCTCGTGTAGTGTGTAGCCGACATTATTAAGTTGAGTCTCTCGCACTAGGCTACATTTTTAATATCCCGAAGATGGACTTAATTCAGAATCAGCAAGAAATTGACTGAGGGAATTTCCACTGACCCAGATGTATCTTTCCAATCGTCTAGCTACAGCTGAAAATGCTGTCATACAAATTGAGTTTTTTTGCGTTTGTGCGTCAGCTTGAGGCTGAAGCCGCGCGTGCGTTCTTGTATTTAGACACTTATGTGGAAGTAATGGCCTCACAAGGACAGAATGATGAACAAAGTGCACCAGATTTCATGATTATTGGCTCACTATGATGGGAATTGGATTATGAAGGGAAACCAACTCAGTTGCTGAGTTGGTATTGTATGTTTTTGAAAACCAGGGATAAGTTTTATGAGTATGTTTCGATACGTTTCATGAATACGCTCCATATCAGCCTTGTATCCCGCTTGCAGAAACGCACAATGGCGTCACTTTAACATTAGGCAACAAAACCACTATAGATAGATTTAGGAAAGAACTACATGGTTGGGCTTAACTCTACTACGCTTGTACAGCTGATTGTAACATGGCGCACAGGAAGCTAACAGCGGTCTCCTAGATGAAAGCCTTGTGTTTGTTGGACTCATCCACCTCCCTTTCCATCCACCTTCTCTTTTCGCTCTTTAAACTACGTCACTTGCTCTGACCGAATGCAAAAACGTCGCCATTCAACGCATCCCTGGTTTTACAGAAATGTACAAAACCAACATTTTTTCTTGGCGACTGGGCTGTGGGAAACACACATTCATAGTCACAAACGTACACCTACAGTAGGTGGCGAGGATGCGCTGAACGACGGAGAGACGCCGAACAGAAAAAGGGAAAAAGAGACATGGAAGAACACAGGCGCGATAATAGAAGTCCCTTGATATCTCTAATGGGCAGCTGATTAGAAAGCAGAAGCACCAAAACAGGTAATTCTTCTTCTTATCGTCAGCACCAACAGTCAGGCTCACACTTATCTCCATAATGACTCCAACTATAATTAATGAGCCTTTTGAGAGTACAGTGACTTGTGCTGAAACTGCACACAAACAGGTGCACACACACACACACATACACAAACACATGCACTCCATTTATTCACAGGGGACTTGGGTAATGACGGCAGATTGAACGTAGCTGATGGAAACTTCTCTATTTTTTTCCCCTCTCTCTCTCTCTCTCTCTCTCTCTCTCGATCATTTAAAAAGTCCATCCAAGGACAAACAGCAGCGTGAATAGAGCTGGCCTCTGACTTCAGATCAGACAATAGACAGAAGGAGCACATTAAGTCTTCTCAGACGACGGGGGCGCTGAATGCGGCGACGAGCACCGGTTGATGGCACTGTGTCGTGTGAGAAAAGGTGAGAGGGTTTCTAGGCGTCCTTTCAGTCTCCTAGGTGGCGAATATCAAAGGTCAGAAGCGTGTTCTAATGAAAGCTAAAGAAGGTGGAGGGAAGCAGAAGGTGCAGCAGGTACAGCTGAGTTCAAGAGCGCTGGACGCACGTCATGGGAGTTTTATTTTCTTGGTTGAATCCGATATCCACGTTTTTTTTTTTAACCTACCGATAAAGATTTTCTTTCTTTCTTTCTAAGAACTATAATTGACAGCATACACAACATTTTTGTAACTTTTCTTTCATGAAAAATGTAAATTCAATTGCATGTTCATATTAAAACACTGACTGTTAAATGATAAGTCACTCAATTGATTGCAATATTTAATCAAAAATTAATCACACATTGTTTTTATCTGTTCAAAATGTACCTTAAAGGGAGATTTGTGAAGTATTTAATACTTTTATCAACATGGGAGTGGGCAAATATGCTGCTTTATGCTAATGTATGTGTATATTTATTACTGGAAATCAATTAACAACACAAAACAATGACAAATATTGTCCAGAAACCCTCACCGGTACTGCATTTAGCATAAAAAATATGCTCAAATCATAACATGGCAAACTCAAACCCAACAGCTGTCAGTGTTTCAGTGTGCTGCCTTGACTATGACTTACCCCTAAACTGCATGTGATTATCATAAAGCGGGCATGTCTGTAAAGGGGAGACTCGCGGCCGGCATCGCGGAACATTATCCCTTACTTGTAAATATGACTACTGCACCTAGTCTGACACACCTCATTTTACAGAGTGGAGCTTCTCCTCTCACAAATGATCTTTGGCTGAGTACAGACACCAGCTGCAGAGAGCACTGACACCAGACAAGTTTAATTCTGACCCGTTATCGAATTACTCACTGAACTGACATTAATTAGCGACAGCTGACATGACCCACTGCCGGCGCTTGCGAAGGTTCACGCGGCGTCTCTTCTTTTTAGCCTTTAGCAGTTTGTAAAAACTTCTGCCTGAATTAGTCCTGAACACATTTGTCCATACGATCCTTTCACCATTCTAACACGTAGCGTTTTTCCTTTTTTTAGCGACTAAGCATACCTTGGACATCACGTGCTCTATACGTGGCTAATTTGAAAAGGATCTCCGGAGGAAGTGACTAAAACAATGTAATGCTCCTTCCTTCACAAATTGCTCCATAGAAGCAGGCTGTCACAACAGCACGTTCCCCCCACAGCTCCTCGTACACTATCAGCTACTAGAACTAATGTAGCATCCCTTCAAATCGAGGGGCTCCACGGGTGAGTTGATGAGTAAACCTGCGCGGTGATAGCTCCACTGCTGTGTGCGAGATTGGAAAGGATAGGGAGGACAGGGTTCTTGTTCAAACATGAAGACACATACTGTTAGACTTTTGTCACAAACACACACTCCCACTTTGCCGGAGCCGACCTGCGGCTTTGACACTTGGCTTTGCGTTTATGGCCGGGGGCCCCACGGTTACTCAATCTCCAGTTAAGGGAAGTTTGCAGGAGAATGGCAGCCACGTAGGAGGTGATCAACTCGGCTTTTCCGACAGGAAGTGAAACGCCATGCGGAGTTCTTTCCCTCCGCAGGTGTAATTGACTGTAATTGTGTACGTGTTTGTGTGTCTGCGCCGGCAACTGTGAACTGTAAAGGCAGGAAAAAAACAACTTATTTTGATAAGTTTGATACGGTTTTTCCCTGCATGTGGAACAAAGACTGGTCGGAGTCAAGGGTCTGTTACATCATTACCGTCGTCTGGACACAAGGTGTAGGGATTGGACATTGTGTTCTTTGAAAGACTCCAGGGAACCTGATTGTGCGAGAAGCTGATCGACAGCAAAGTTCCCCTCAAGCGAGTGACGCTTTTTGTTTAAAAAAGGAGTTCTCCGCCAGAAACCAGTGTTTTTGAGAACATTCAGCGCCTGTAGGATTGAAATGTGGCTCTGACAGGTTTACAGCTTGCTTCTTCAACAAAGAGCTGGCAGCTGTTCCAGTGGGTTACAATGTTGACCCAGAGTCACAGCAATGATAAAAATACCAGCCAACCTGAGGAAATGGAGGAGAAGTGACTGATGTCTTCTATTCTATGTTTGTGCATCTCATGTCACGTCTGTTATGGAACACATTATACAATCATTCTGTTAAACCGGTCAAATATTTAAGTTACAGACAGTTGCAGACAGCAAGTCAATTAATTAAATCAGTTACGAACAACTCTATCGCCAAATCAGACTCACAATAAACAAGTAGGGTAAGGGTTAAATAGTAAGAAAATGACGAAGAGAGAGATAAATCGAAAAATACAAGCTGAGTTTTAAGGTGCATAAATTATTGAAGGTATCAAGGCAAACCCAGAAAAGCCTGAAAACAAGCTTTTGTGGATTTTCTCATAATATTTCCTGAATTCTTTCATCTTCTCGGGCTCACTATCCAAGGCTGTTAGGTCTAATCCTGACTCCATCGAAAAAAAACAGACATGGCTGATATATAATCATGCCTGTCCCCACTTCATCAGGAGGGAAAACATTAAATTCCCGAATCCTCACATAGGACGAGATCATCTGTACGGCTGCCACAAAACCAGCAGCGCACTCTCTCCGAGTCTGATATTGAAAAACCCCATATGATGAACATCCATTGATGTCATGTGTTGCTCGGCCCGGGCAGAGAGGGCGGCTTGGCTGCTGGTTGCTGGTCCAGTTAGTAGCAGCTCAGGTGTGAGATGTGCAGAGTTGGAACAGATGCTTCCACTTTAATTACCTCACAAAGAGCTAACTTCCCTGTGATGGAGGAGACACCAACACAGCTGGGTCCTGACGGATGCCAGGGCACGAGCACACACAAACAATCACATGCTTCACGTGCGCAGACCCGTGCTAAGATGTATTCAAATATATTCTCGTCCGTCAAATGTCAAGTGAGCTAATCTGGGAGATGGAATTTCTGGCACTTGTGATGAAGAAGAAAAGGAATCGGGAGCATAATGAAAATAATAACCAGCATTGTTGTTTTAACCAGAGGGTGAGTGTGAAGGGCTGGAAAAGGCAACCGTTGACTGTCGGCCAATCCGAGAGCCAGAAAACAAGTGTCAAAGTCAAAGCTGAATGATAAAAATGAGAGTCACTTTTCATTATGAATTCATTTGTCAATTATCTTTTTCAACTAATGGATTGTTTTTGTTTATAAAATATCAGAAAATAGTGAAAAATATTCAGTTTAAAATGATGTAAATCAGAGAAAAGCAGCAAACCGTCACATTTCAGAGGCTGAAACCAACAAATGTTTGGTATTTTTGCTTGATAAATGACTTAAAAGTATTTACTGACATGGTTGATATCAAAGGATTCCTTATATGTTTTATAGTTTCATGACATGATACCAGATTCACTCTAGCTTGTTAAGAAGTTAATAGTTTTTATTACACTGCTTTGTTGAATAGTCAAGTCTCACTGGACAATCACAGCGTTCTACGGTTGGTTATTTCTTTATAGCAGACCGTTGCTATGTATAGCAGACCGTTGCTATGGGTACAGCTCTGAAGTTAGACTCTGGAGGACCATTTTTGTGTCAAATTATTGATTTCTTAAGTAAGTAGCTGTGTGATAAGCGTGATATTGTACAGCTAGCAGGTCATTATTGTGAAATAAACCACTTCAGGGCGATACAAGAGCCCTCCACATCACCCTGCTGGGGTTTATTCCTCAATAATGACCAGCTCACTGTACATTATCCCCTATATATAATAAAAGATCAATACTTGACGCTTGTGTATCGATACAGTATTGCCACGCAAAATATCGCGATACTATGCTGTATCGATTTTTTCCCCCCACCCCTGTTTTCAACATTAGACCTAGATTATCATTTTAGAAGGCCAAGATCACCACCAATGATGTCAAAACTGAAAATACAGCAATTTTTGTATTTAAAAGTTGTCACCCATTATCACCTGCCGTTCTCCTTTCTTTGTGGATCACAAGTGAATCAAAAGCTCAATCTAATTAAAATCCTGGATCAGTTCCTATTGTACATTTTGACATTTTGTCTTAAAAAAAAGCAGACTAGCTTATTGTTCCTCGACTGCCAGACAGCTTTCACCTCCGCGTCTGATCTGTCACACAGGCAAACAAATGAGATCATTTCCTGTGTTCGTTCATGCGCAGCAGAGATGCATTTGCTGAATTTTAGGGCTTATTATCTGATAGAGGAATTATGTGATTTGACTTGTTTCTCGAATCACATTCAGTGGCCTGTATTCACAGCCGTATACAGTAGGTACAACTGTTTCCTACCGTTACGATACGTCGCGGTGGCTGTTGATTGTGTTTGCCATTTACAGTGACTTGCTCACCAAACATTCAGAGTGGAAAACAATTTAGATTACCAGCTCAAACACAATGCCGCAGCCTTTCCCTCTCTGTTTTGGCTTCATGAGATAATGCTCAGATGATACTGGCTTGTGCTCCGAAATTAATTTTAGTGCCATGAATGGCAGAACAAAACTCCGCCGAGGATAGATGTTGTGCATAAACAGGGTAAAGGATGTAGGAACGCAATATCTTCTGCAATAAACGGTAGATTTCCTGTGTGCTGTGTTCACCTCATTTTCAATGCATCAACCACTGGCATTAGGAAAACTCCTTGAAATACTGTCAAATGCTCTCAGTTAGGTTTATTTTCAAGAGCTATGAATAAAGACCAGTGGATTAAAACTAGGGTAAGATCCACCAATTCCACTAAACTCTACAAATTTGACTGGATTTCAGTCCTGCTGTCTACTTTAAGCCAAACCAGCTGGCTTTAAGTAAAGATCTGTCATCGAACTTCAGCGAGCTTCACAATGACTCCATCTTTCCGTACAAAAGGGCCATCACACGTTATTACCATTCCAATAACATATGTCAACAACCAAGAATGTATGCTCTTTCACACACTATATCATAATTTGGGACCGAAACATATTGACTTTTTTAGTCTGAGAGACCGAGAAGCTCCTGCAACTGACGGCGAAATCCCTCACTTTGTGAGTGCTGCCTCCATTGCCTAAGCTGCCACTGGTTAGCTGGGATAGCTCATCTTACTCACTGTAATCATTGGTTAAATATGCAGCCTTGCAACTACAGTATGGTTAAGATTTGGGCATGGTTAGTACAGTATTTGTCCATTTAATATGTAACATGCTGTACGTTTCAGCCCTCTGTTTCATGGAAAATTCAGTTTCTGACTGTTCAATGTCCCCAGAGAGAGAGAGAAATATGAAAAGTAGAGTGAAGATGTGAAAATATATTTCATAATTAATTATATGCCAGTATTAAATAAATTCCAATGCACAAAAACTGCATTGCCAATGAATATTAGGTTAAAAAAATACAACATTTGCCGCATTCAACCCAACATCCGGTATAAACTAGGTCCACTTCTGGTCTAACATTCAAATACAGCTCATTTTCCTGGTTGAACAGATACATATACAGATAATGACGTCTTTGTACACCTCTGATGGTTCAGGCAACTAAAACACTGGTTATACACTCACCAGCCACTTTATTAGGTACATGGTGTACCTAATAAAGTGGCCGGTGCTAGTACCGGGTGTTCTTCTGCTGCTGCAGTCCATCTGCTTCAAGGTTGGACGTGTTGTGCGTTCAGAGATGGTATTCTGCATACCTTGGTTGTAACGAGTGGTTATTTGAGTTACTGTTTCCTTTCTATCATCTCCAACCACTCTGCCCATTCTCCTCTGACCTCTGACATCACAACAAGGCATTTTTTGTCCACACAACTGCCGCTCACTGGATATGTTCTCTTGTTCGGACCATTCTCTGTAAACCCTAGAGATGGTTGTGCGTGAAAATCCCAGTAGATCAGCAGTTTTTTTTAAATACTCAGACCAGCCCGTCTGGCACCAACAACCATGCTACGTTCAAAGTCACTTAAATCCCCTTTCTGCCCCATTCTGATGCTCGGTTTGAACTTCAGCAAGTCGTCTTCACCACGTCTAGATGCCTAAATGCATTGAGTTACTGCCATGTGATTGGCTGATTAGCTATTTGTGTTAACAAG
>CAKAOI010032127.1:0-31416 GCA_916701655.1 Sebastiscus albofasciatus
TTTATTTTTTTTCTCTCTTTTCTCAAGTTGTTTGCACCATAATATCATACTAATTAATAATATAATTCCTTAAGGACAATGGTAGCAGTTGTGACACATGAGGATGTTGGGGTCATGCCCTGCCCGGTCCCTGGCGGCAGGGGGCTGCTCGGAGCACTAGGACGGTTCACTCTGGAGAAGGCAGCAGGGGGAAGGAAAGCTGGGGTCTACTTAGTCCTCCTTTTCACATCCAAATCACATGACTGTCCATCCTTGATAAACAGGCCCCCTCCCTTGGGTCAGGGAGCTGTTCTTTTTTTTTTTTTTTTTAAAGGGATCATGCCCACAATGGGCGAGCCCTCTCCTATAAGAGTCTGGGGGCGGCCCGAAGCTGGGCCAATCAGTCAAAGAAATTAAATAAAACAATGTATGTGTGTATACAGCACGTATAGGAAAAGAATATATGCACAAATACAACTTCAAATCAATAAGTACAAAATGAAACAATAACCTGGTTGACCCTGCCAGACTGACCCTGCTGACCTGCTCTGGAGGTCCCTGACGGTGCCCCTGTTGTGCCTTGCTGCCGCTGGGCACACATACACATTCACGCACCGCTTGGTTCTCTCATCCTATGGCAGAAATGTGTTAACTGGCCTGTACTCACTGTTCTTGTCCTCCTCTTGTTGTTGTGTTAATGTACTGTCTTTGTCTTGCAATAAAAAAAATAAAACACTCTTAACATACTTCACACCACAGGAATATCTGGAAAGATAATCTTTAGAGTCATCAAAAAACCGAGGCTTTGCTGATGATCGTCGGGAGGGAGGAATCAGGCCCAAAATCCTCTTGATTCTCTTGTAGTGTGTACCTGTCATAAGTCTTTACTCTTGGTCATCATCAGCTGTCACTCTCTCTCATATTTATCCTTACGTTATTGTACACTCAGTCATTATGACAGCAGTCAGATTAAATCAAGTTCTTATACCAATAAAAAGTCTAATTTAGTGGTTAAGTAGACAAGCTTCAGCACCAGAGACCTGAGTCTATATCCCATCCGCCACATCCTACAAACAGACCACATTGGTTTCATCTATCAAGACAACCTTTTCCTCAGAGCAGCAAAACAAACATATGGATTATTCTGGGTTGTTTTGACAAACGGCCCTATTTTTTCCTCATCCTTGGGTATGAGGAGTTATTGTTTCTTATGCTATTGCAGCAGAACATAAAAATACAACTATCATATGGTGTGTTTGAGTCTGTGTGTGTCTGTGTGTGTGAATTTAATCTAACTGCAAATGCTGCCTTGCATGTGTTGACAGAGCTAAATCTGAACAGGATTGACATGCATTTTGAAAATGGTCTGCTGGTTAAATTATTTGAAAAGCACGGCATATCTCCATTATGAATAATGCAGTAACCTCTTATATATTGATACATAGAGAACGTTTTAGCACGACGTTCATCTGTTTTACTCCGACTGAGGATCTGCTGGGAAAGTGGGTCTAAAATCCCTCCGTGGATTGGCCAACAAAACGCTAGCAGAGAGCCCATTGTGAAGATGTCACACATTTCTGTGCGCTCAGTGACAGCAGAAGTCCCCGGGGTTTCAGACACATGCAAAAATAGATCTGCTTTGATTGACGTGCCGGAATACAACCAGGGATTTCCATCACATTTAAGTAAGAGATCGGCCTGTGAATGTGAGTGGGGTATACACTGCAGTATGCACACTTCTTTAAGACAAACACAGTTTTCTGAGTTGACAAGGACACGTAAACATGATATGTAATCTGCTGATGTGGGGATGTGGACGTCACATGAAGCCTAATGACCTTGTCAGCTGCCATGGGGACGGGTTGATTGACTGGCCTTTCTCTCTGACAGCTGCCTCTCCGACCCCCCACCCCACCCACCCCCCCACCACCCCCCCGGCAGCTGAGGCAAAAATAATGCCTCTTCTGGATTGGAACAAGAAATGTCCTGGCGTATTTCATCATCACAGAGGGAGTTTTGAGGATGTGAGGGGACAGTCCACACGTTGTTGGTGTGGACCAGTCACCAATCACATCACAGGAAACCAGCACGCTTTTGTGTTATGACAAGCCAAAGACAAATCACGGCTATTACATCGGTGAAAGGTCAACTCCTCCTAGCCATATCCGCTACATCTGAGGCCAGGGAGTAAGTAAGGTTTTAACCCAGCCATACATCATCAGTTATGCTTTGAATTCTATCTTAGGCAGCATATATGAAGCCATTGCCCTCGAGCTTGAAGCACGCCAATCCTTAACTGTTTTAGTTTTTTGCCTGTGAGCACAAATCAGCTCACAGTTTTAAACGTCAATCAAGACTTTTCATTGTATTTTGCAGCACTTGGGCATTCTCAAACATCTTGGCATGACACTGTTTTGTCATGTCCACAGCTGCACGCCACACATCACCACTAATGCGTCCCTGGCACAAGCTGGGGGGGTCAAGAGGTCCAACCGAGAGATGGCTTGAAATGATGACATCATTAGCTCGGTGCCACTGGGCAGCGTGATGGCAGTCAGAGGGCACGCAGGGTGGCACTGCAGGGGGGAGGGACAAAAATAACACAAGTGTAAATTCCCGCCTTCTCCTCTCGGGCCAACGGAAAGCACGCCACGCTTTCCATCGAGCGTGTCGCCATCACGTCCCGTCTGGCAGAGGACGCGCCAACGTTTGAGCTCGCCAAATAAAATCCGGTTGTGTCCAAGAGGGATGTTGCAATCCAAGGTCAACAGTGTTTGCTTCATGAAATATGTGCTTCTGTTTCAATTCTGTCCAAAGGAAGATGAAATTACACGGGGCACTCTGTTCTCAGACAGAATGCATAATTTCATTCAAAGGCACATTAACTTTGAGACGGCTAATGAAAGAGATGGAAACAGAGACTGAGACAATTTCAATTGGTGCGAGTTGAAGCGGGCTGAGATAGTTGCCAAGGAGATAAGTCCTGTGAGCATGAGGTGTGACTTCTGCGTCACTCACTGTTTTTTTTTTTTTTGTTTTTTTTCTTTTCATTTGGTATTCCTCCCTCCCTCCTGCAACGTCTGACATCATGTTTCCCCCACCTCCCACCGTCACTAAGGAGACGTAAGTGGGGGCCTCGCCTGTTTTTCCTCTTTCCAAGATCACCGTCAAAGTCATGGCTTCACATGTGATGAGTGGAGGGAAATATATTTGACTGTCACCAAAGACTTCTCCCTCCTGTTCACAGCTAGTCAGCAAGTGTGAGGATGTTCTGTCAGCACATGCCACTCTGAGCACACACACACACACACACACACACACAGGAGGAGAGAGATGACATTTGAGCTTTGCATGGCATGTCACCATTTCCCCAAATCAGCCATATTTTGTGGCGATGGACGGATTCGGGGTGACATTTACAAATCCTACTTTAATTAGTAGATGGGTCTTCCATGCATGCACACAATGGCATGCATGAATACATACTGTACTATACCCGTGTCCTCGCCTGCTGCTGCAGAGTTACGCAAGAAAGGACACAAACCCATTAGACCCTTTGAGTTCAGTGACTGTATCCGTGAAAATTAACTTAATTGTAAATTAATTGTCAAATCCTTGCAAAAAAACAACCTGAGAATAAATGAGATTAATATCTAGGCAGAACGTGATCTCATCCCTACTCATCGTATTTTGCCGCTTGAGCAGAAGACCTCGGCCTGAGTATAATGACAGCTTTTGCATGATATCTTGACGCTGAAGGTTCACGCATGGTTAACGTTATGAAACGGTGGCAGATAAGCTTCGGTTATGCTTTCCGTAATGGCGGTCACACGGATATGAGCTAACGGACATTCTCAATACTCCTCAAAGTTCTCCATTTTCTCTGTCCATGCACATCCAAAATGTTGGATGGAACCCCTGCGAAGGACCACGTCTGATGGTGTGACGTCACTTTGGCCGACACCGCAGCCATGCCCTGTCCCGCCTGGGTTTAAGCCATGTCCTGTTGTCTCGTTTTAACCTAAAAGATTAACATCTTCTGACCTGTAAATAATGAAATCAACATTATTTTTTTATATCTGCAATTGTAAATGTTTTGGGCCACTTTGGCTGCAGTGGAAACAATTGCTGTGAACACAACAATAGTATCTTATCAAGTTGATATGGGGTACTTGTTAGCAAACTGTTGTCTATTTACACACCCTGCCATCTCGATGGATATAAGTCCAATATTCACTCTGCTTTTAGCTTGACTTTTGCACTCCACTAGCTCCTGGAAAAAAAAAAGATCTAGCTCTGCTTAATGCACTGTATGTTCACCAGAGAGTCACTAACTATCTGCTATTTGGTTCTGGGCAGGTAGTGTACAGTACAGTGGCTATTTTAAAGCTTTTGTTTTCTGAAAACTGCTGCCTGCTGGGAGAGACAATGACACAATGAGAGTGAACAAAAGCAGTAAAGTGAAAACAATGAGCTATAAAGCTCAGAGGAGCTGAGCGGAACTGCAAAGTCAGGTGATCATTTCCTGTGGGTTTGTAACCATGAGGGACCTCTAAGTACAGCAGTGATGTGCTTCGTTGTTAATATTGATCGTAGCCAAGTTGACCTTTATTTATATAGGCTACAGGGTAGGTTACATAGCACACATACTCTTACAGCAGCCCCCAGTCAGAAATCTGTTTTGCTTAATCCACCTTCAAATCTTAAAGTTAAATGTTCTCTATAAGATACAATATATATATATCTACCTTGTTGATGACTAGGTTGGTCTTTGTACTGAGGGATGTGGTAATGTTGGTGTCCATGAATGTGGATGTTTACACTATTTATTACGGTGCTATGCTATCCCTTTATTTTGAACTGCCTTGAGATGTGTGTCTTCTATTGTCTCATCTGTAGTCTGTCCTATATGTATGGTGGCACTCAGTGTCCCCCTTGAGGGATTAGTAAAGTATATTGTATCGTATATTCAGAGCATTAATATAGCAGCAAACAACTATTTGCTATGTAAGACATAGTGTGTGTTGTAATCAGAGCTTCTCTGTGTTTTGTTGATATAGCCGGGCCGGCCACACCTGCCTTTTAGTGCATGTGAGCGTGACCCACTGTAGAAACATGGCAGCCGGCTCCGTGAAGAGGACCTGCTCCATATGTAGATATAAACGTCTCATAAAGTAATGAAAACACAACTCTAAATTTCAGGTGATTATACACACTAAATAAATCACTTAATTTCTATATTCCAGTCCTGCCGATAGATCCCCTTAAACGCTCCACACTGTTCCTTTAAAACAAACAGTTTATCCAAGGCATTCCTACCCAGAACTGCTTCTTTCATGGAGTGGGAATAAACAGCAAGTGGAGTCCATCCATCACACTCTTCGGGGCCGAATGACAACTGAGTGGAGGGGGCGAGGAGTGGAGAGGAGGATGATAGATTGAATTGCTTTGACTAATACTGGCAGAAGGAGACGCTTCACGGTAGCTGTCCTCTCTACCCTCGCCATCCTGCTGCCTCCACATCACCGCTTCAATCCATCTCACACTCAGATGTCTCAATGCCCCCTACTCACTCACTCAACACACATAGCACACACATGCACTGCAGAGTCTGGTTAGGCTACGACACGTTGACATTTGCCAGGCAGGAAGGTGTTGTGAATGATAAGGGAGAGAGGCATGAGTGATTGCGGAACTCCTTGCTGAGGCTCCCTCGGAGACATCCATTAGATTGGAGGAGAATTGATGGGGACATTTGTCTCTCTGAACTGAGTGTTTTCTTCATTGCAGTTCAGATCATGGGGACTCTTAGAGGAGGGAGCAGCAGGGGTTCGACATTTCCTGCATGTGTGTCTTGCTTTTTTTTTTTACAACTTTATTTTAAGTTTTTCAAATTATGAGAACGGAGACATACAATACAAAAAAACATATAGCAACCACCCCCTCCCCTCCTTCAAGGGTTAAGGAAAAAAACAAAAAGGAAAATACAAAAACATAGACTAGATAGGCACACATAATTTCAGTTCAATGTAACAAGTGTTTTTGAGAACAATATAACAGTTTTCACATATATCTGTGTAAACATTGTGGTTACAAACAGCTACAAGGACACTAGCAGAACACAAAACTAGAGAAGAATGAGTCAGGAAGGATAAGGAGAGAGCAATTGTCTGTGGCCAACCACCTGCAAAACCATTCCCTTTTTGAGGGTTGTCTTGTTGTTGCCTCTCCATTGCACCTGTTGTCACTTTCATTTGCACCAAAGCAGGTGAAAGTGTTTCAAAATCACTTGTGCTTCCTAAATGGACAGATCGATATCCCTGAAGTTTAGTTGACTTGGTGTTTTACTGTAATGATTAAGTGTTCCCTTCATTTTTTGAGCAGTGTATAATAAAACGGTAACCTCCAGGGGAAATGTGTTGAAATGGCATACATTTAATGAGTATGACTATTGCTCAGGCCGTCACGCACTGACTCGATCACAAGACAAGATGCATCAGTACATCTGCTGCATTTACTAGTTTAAATTATAGTGAGACTTATTCCTCGTATGTATGTTAGGCTTTATTTGCTTACTCTTGTTTTCCTTTTATGCATCACACACACTGTGAATGCACCAGTATAACTGAGAAAAACTCTATTCAGCCCACAAGTTAGATATCACTTGTTCATACAAAAACCATCCGAGGCCTTCCAGGCAGTCGGTAAGTAATATCCTGAACATCATCACATGATGTCACTCATCTGTAGTCAACCTGAACAGATGGGACGGTGTGACTGCCATGTTAATAATGTCCTCCAATCAATCATTTGAGGAAGTGTAGTGATAACGGCTCGTGTAATGTCACATGGGGGAAGATTAAAGGTGAGCTATGACCTTTCCTGGATTACAGACGGACCCAGTAATCTGCTGAGACTGGAGGACACACCTCGCTGCATCTTAAAATATTCCTTCAGTGTCTCCACCTGACCAGAGACGGAAGATAGCACCTCGCTGCCGCTGCAGGCATTTATCAGCCCGCTTTGACTGATGTCCCATATGCCTCTTGTTTCTCCTTGAAGCCCAATTTCAGTTTTGTTTTGTTTGTTGACAAATTTCATCAGCACAGACAAGACGACAGCGGATAAGCTGTGAAGTTGTCTGTTTAAAGCATTCAGGTAGAAATGTTGGCGCTTCCTTCACTCGTTCTCGTAAAATTGGGGAAAATTGCAAGTCGTCTAGACAGACGGAGACCTTGGAGGGGAGTTTGTCCTCTGGAGCGTGACACCGGGTGACCAGTTGTCAAACACTGCCCCCCTGTGGTGAAACATGACGACTGTTCAGAATGTCCTTTGTTAAAAACCCTTTAACATACAATGTCCCTCTTTGTTTCCTCCTCAGTAGCTTTAAATCATCCTATTTCAAATGTGCTGACAGAATCATATATATTCTGTATTATTCCAACTCTTCACAATGTTTTCTCTGAGTAAAATATTCAAACCCAATATGATGCTTTTTATCGCTGCACCAGTCCATCAAATGGAAATATATTTTTGTTTTTGGCACCATTTTCTGCACATTCTCCCAAATTCAACAATGTTGCCAGATTGGGTTGGTCTCTGCAAAATTTGGACTACTTTTGATTAAGTTGGGCTGGAAAACATAGCGTTGGGTTGGTATACGAAATTTGAGCTGCTTTTGTCAGCATTTGGATATTGTGAATGTTATCTTTGGTTATTGGATGCAGATATTGTATGCTTATGTTTTCTATTGTGCATATTGGTTTTGCCACGGGTTTCTGGCAAGGCTAAAGGTTAAATATTCTTTATTGATTGACAGCTCTACTTCTTATTGAATTGAACGGGTTTTAAGTTGTGATTGGGTTGCGAACTGGCAATCTGAATTGGCAACACTGAAATTCAATAATGTTTTTGGTATCTTTGGAAAGTTTCATATTTCAGCCAGAATTCAAAATACAGTTCTGTGGGTTTGAACCATGCTTGTCTGCACAGCATCAAGAAAACACTTGTCAAGAGGATATTAAAAAATCAGATGAGGTGTTTCTGCCATAAATATTTTTTTTTTACCATGAAACTAAAATATATACTTGATTCCATATTTGAGTGTTTACTGGGTCAACAATCCTCCCCAAAGCAGGTGTTTTCACCTGATTATGACCTGAATTGCATCATGCTTTTAGCCAACAAAGCACAATAACAATCATATCTGGCCTGATAGAGATTGTGTGTTTATGACCGTAAAAGTGATAGTATTTATCTTTGGCAGAGGTTCGGCATCACCAAATGCTTTCTAGATCTTTGCTGAAATCAAGCCACATTGTCGGCTACAAGAATGACGTAGTCTTCCTCGTGGTTTCTGCAAGGACCGCAAACAATGCTCAAGAGGCCTGAAGACGGATGCATCTTTGGTTTCCATGAACATGGCAATTGTCCAGTGAGGAAAATTAACCAAGTCGATTTCCAACTCTTGTCTGTATTTCCAGGAAAGCAGCAGAGATCGAGTTAAGAGAAAAGCCTCCAGACACTTGTGTAAATCATCCACCCTGCTGGATTCCCTTCAACTAGACGTGGGCTGTATTGGGGGATCCCCAGAAATGCCTGAATGGAAGATGGCTGCCAGACAAAGTGAAATTTGGTTCCAGTTAATGTGAATCAAGGGAAGAAATATCCCCTTTGTTATTCCTCCTTTTAACCCACTGTACAAACTTACATCCAGCATGCAATGTGCTCCAAAATTCATTGGAGCATGTGTGGATTGACTCTTGACCGAAAAACTGTATAATCAGGTTTAACACATATAGACTATAGCTTATATAAGAAGTGGATGAAGTCACGGTGACGCCACCCATTGTTTTGTGGACTGCCGTTTTGAAGCTTTGAGTTCGCCACCTTGGTTTTTGCCAATCGCGATCTTGTTTTTTTTCAACCAGAAGTGACACGAGAGGGTGGAGCTAAGTACATCCAAATGCTGAGTAAGACGTTTTTAGGCGACCAAAATGTTATAATTAACTTTCATGAACTGAAAACACACTGTGAAAGGGTTACAGTTCTAAGACGAAAACACGGACGACTCCCAGACCGGGCAACGCCGTGGTAGCGACCTGACAATCACACGGTAGCCACGCCCTAAAGCATCCCCTACTTTATGGTCTATTTGACTCTAAATGGGACCATAAGTTACTAAATGAACATCATGCTGTATTGAAGAAGACTTGAAACTAACGATTGAGACCATAAACTCATGTTTACAATGTTTACTGAGGTAATAAATCAAGTGAGAAGTAGGCTCATTTTCTCATAGACTTCTATATAATCAGACTTCTTTTTGCAACCAGAGGAGTCGCCCCCTGCTGGCTGTTAGAAAGAAGGCAAGTTTAAGGCACTTCTGCATTGGCTTCACTATTCAATCCCGGAGGTTGCCCACTGGTTTAGCATAGCATTTGCTGACTGCTTCATGCCTCTAAACAAGGATGGACTCTATTCCAAGGACCTCCTTGTTCCTGTAAACTCAACCCTACAATGCTGCAATGCGAAAAGGCTTTTTAATTTAGAGCTCCCTCTGGAGAGGACAAGAATGTATAACTCAATAACCTTATTTGATTTACATGGGATGGTGGAAGGACCCCATTAGAAAAGCTTCAGTATCTTTCTTCTCTCCTGTCTTTTGCTCTTTTTGATTTTGTCTTTCGTTGTTTTTCGATCAGTATTTCAGTTTGGTGAGCCACTTTCTGCTGTCATCTGTGTTTATGTGAACATTGTGGTTTATGTGCGCATTTTCTTTTACTTGAAGGTGTATGTGTGTTGTATAGATGTCATTTTTTTTTTAAATTGCTTCAGAAGTTGCATCATAGAACTTATTTTTATATTTATAAGTAATTAATAAAATGTGTTAAAGGTAACCCCTGGGTCAGTCATTTTCTTAAGCATCCCTAAATTCGCACCATGTTTTTCTTACAGCAGCATCTTTCTTGTATTTCTACAAGAAACAAACTTCAGATTATGAAATTTGAGATTTATTTTAGCAGCTTCATCTTCTAACCTCAACCTTGAAGACTCTGGAAGAGAGGATGAGCAATGTGAAGGTCACCCGTCAGTCATGTTGACCTTAATTGTATTGCCTAGTGTGGATTGGCATTTCCTTACTGCTAAATATCTCTAAACAAGGATCTAGTCGCACCTCTTTAGACGCTAAAATGAAATCACAACATGAATCCTACTTTTTCTCAGTACAAATCCATTAAATGAAACCTGAGCAAGAGCTTTTTTTGCAGATTACGTTTCATCTTTCCCCTAACAACCACTTTCTCCCATCAACGCTGAGGCCCAGGAGGCTGCAGCTCTGCATGATTTCACTGCACACATTCAGCCTCAGAGGGACAAGCAATCACTGAGATCTGCTGTCGCTGTGATTGGATGGAATGAAAACCTGTTGGCTGTCAGTGACGCACGGTGATGAACAACTGCAGCGCCCTCTTATACAAAGGATGAAACCCTACCTCAGCATTTCTACTTCTCAATTTTAGCAATATATAGAACATAATATGAATAAATCTCATTTGACGTGGAGCTCAATGAGGGAGCCTGCAAATCTGTAGATGTGGTTGTGATACCTCGACGTCTTCAAATCCATACTGCTGAAATCTATCCACCTGATATTGTTCCTCTGTTTCTCCATATTGTAATTTGATTTGTTTCTAATTATTCTATCTATGAGAGTTATTCCTTATCTGAACACAAGGTCTAAGTACATTTAGGCCACTAAAGTCCTGTGCTTAAGTACAATTTCTGACATACTTACTACTACTAGTTTAGTTGAGTATGTCCATTTTCTACTTCTCCTCTATCTCCTCTTAATAATCTTAGACCCACCTGTTCCTTTCAGCGTTCTGCTGGGGTTTTCTATAATGATATAGTAATTTATTCACTCTTAACTTGGGTCTTGAAATATTGTTAATGGTTTTATTTATCCTATTTTAACAGTTTTAATCGTATGGTTTTCTCTTTGTGTAAATTGTTTTAACGCTGTATCTTGATTGTTTTACCCTTTTATGTGAAGTAACTTGAGATTTCACTGTATTTTAAAGTGTGCTATATGAATTAAATTTATTATTACTCTATTTAATTTCAGAGGGAAACTTACTTTTTTCCACTATATTTATTTCAGTACTAGTTACTTTTTAAGTGAACAAATCAAAACATGTTGTGCTTGTATGGTATGATGCAGTACTATATGTATTATTATAAGTATATAAAATTGGCTCCACATTGAGCAACTACAACATTAAAGTGCTCCTACATGTATTTGTTATGAAATGAGCCATTCAGCATAAAGACTACTTTGACATTTGATATCTTAATTACAATTTGTTGATAATACTTCTGTACTTTTACTCAGGTAACATGTACAGATGGTAAAAATCTTTGTGAACTTTGATTTTTAAGTCAAATTGATTTGATTTATTATTCTAAGAGCATAAAAGACATAATCTAATGCTGCATTTCTGCCACTAGATGGCGATCAAGATCTATTATTTTAAAAACCTCCAAGAGTTGCTCAAATTTTTTGCACAAACTCAAATATTGTCTGCAAAACATTAACTTATTGACAGTGTTTGAATATTGTCTTGCAGATTCTTATTATTTTTTCAGATTATGCAAAGTTTGTTTTCAAAATAATGTAAAAAATAATAATAATCCTGTCAAAAAACTTGAATATTTCCATTTTATGTTACATTATACGTCTTCTCTACTACATTTCTGAGGAAAATATCATATTTTTTTACTCAACTATATTTATTTCGACAGCTTTAGTTACCAGCTACTTTGCTGTGTCAGATTATTATTATTCTAAACAAAATATAATCAATGAATTATGATGTATTCTGCAATAAAATAGTTAAAAGTAACCCCATATTTACAAGCTGCAACAGCAAAGTGATAAAGACATGCATCAAAAATAATAGCCCAATAATATAATATACTGTATTATTCTGAAATAATGAGTTCTTCTGATACTTTAAGTACATTTTAATGTGTTTACGTACTTTTACTTAAGTTTTAAATACAGGACTTTTACTTGTAACAGAGTATTCCTACATTGTGATATTGCTACCTTTACTTACAGAGTAAAAGAAGACTTTTTCTTCCACTACTGTACAGATGAGACAGATGTCTCGCCGAGTCTTTCCCCCATCATGCTTTGCAGCCTCCTGCTGCTGGAGGCGGAGATGGAGCTCAGCCTGAAAACCCAGTGAGCGTTTCACTGCGAGAGGAGAAAGATATATCCCCTTTGGTTCTGCCCGACACGATGTGGCATCTGTGGGTTGTGTAACTCAAGTGGAAGGGAATTAAGAAGAAAAGAGGTTTCGGGGACAAAAACAGTCACGGAGAGTTCACATGTCTCTCTGTATCGCTGTGAAAATGTTCAATCTGCACTTTGATGTTTGATGCTCTGCGGCCACATTAGTTTGATAGCAATACAGTAGTTATTGTCTACACATGTGTAACGTCACTTATTTTATACACCGGTTATTTGTGAACCCAGGGAGTGTCTTTTTACACATGAATATTCATATTAATCTGTAATTAAAATCAGTTTTTTGGCAATTATTTCGGTGTATAAACACTCCTCACCTGCAGCGCAACATCAAGAGACCAGGACACATTTTCCTGGAAGCTTTTCAGGAAAGAACTTGGCAGTTATTTATCATTAACGCTGATAACAAAGCTGTTGTCTGGCCTTGAATGATGGCTTCTTTCTAAAAGTGTCTTGGAGTTCCCTGCCAAGCCTGAACGGTGTGGATCAAACACGGTTATTATTTACAACCAGGGTTCCCTGCAAGGCCCACATTAACCTCTCAGTCTTATTTACTGTAGCTGCTGGGCTGTATTAACTCCCAGTCTGAGTCCAGTTAGAGCTGCATGTACTTCTCCGTACCCCGAGCCCAGATGTCCACATTTCTCTGACGCATTAATTCATCAATCCAGGCAAAAAGGCTCTTTTAGCAGTCTGTGGCGCATTAGCCACTGTCTCGTAACTCTCTTAAAATCTGGCTCCTGGGGTCCAACTTTTGAGCTTCTTGCCAATTAAGGGCAGTTGTACGGTAAGCAGATCCATTCGTCCGGTGCCCGGAGGAGTCACTATGTCTTATTTCATTCTAATTCCACTTTCCATCATGTTTTCGGGAGCGGGGACATGACGGGAATGGCTTGTGACAGTTCTGACCCATTTGGAGGTCTTTCCACGCTGCGTGAGCCGGTGAGCACTCGCTCCTATCGGCCTTAATGTCCTCACGGGCCACATACAGTTTCTCATCTCACAGTCGCCATTTTGGAAACTTTGCAGTGACCTCCCGCCTCCCAGACTGAACGGTGAATGAGGTCATTTGCTGTAACACGTTCAGACAGAACAGCAGCCTGATGGCTCATCCTTTTACCTTTTATATACTTTGCATACTCTTTTACAAACTGTTACACCTCTGTCTGTGTATATATATATATATATACATATACATATTCTTCTTCTCTATACATACTACATTCCTGTTTACACCTCTGTGTACATGTATTACTTCTCATCATGCATTTACATACTACATTCTGTTCAGATTCAGTTTTCCCATCTGGAATACTGTCATCAACTAAATTACAAATTTACATTTATTACCTTTTTTATATTTACTTATGTTTATATTATTTTAACTGCACTATTTTATGCCTTATATTATCATTTTACTTTTATTTTTACTATGTGATTTCTCCTTTTATATATACATATTTTATGAGCATTGTTGAAGGAACCTGAGACCAAAGACTTTCTTTGCCAATGACTGCTTTGCTGGAATTGACATATGACAAATAAAAAACTTTGAACCTTGAACATTGAACCTTGGTCATCAAACCTGGAAAACACACCATGCTGTAGGCTGAACATATAGCCTTATAGACTATTTAGTATACGTAAACTTTGTCTGTACCATTTTCTAATAAGGAAGAGGCTACTTGTTTACTAATTGTTTGACTGATGTCTATAATAACCTAGACATTTGTAATAGCTTCATTAAGTTGTTTTAGTCATGTTAATAAGCATTTATTAATGCTACATGAATCAGTATAAAAGGACTTTGTATGGACATACTTTAAGGTTGTCAGAAGTAAACAAATAATGTGGGTTAGTGTTTATTTATTTAATGTTTTTGGTCTTTTTTGCTGCTTTTTAATTCATAAGAGAGACTCCTCCAACGGACCATTGGACCACCTAACTTCTGGAAAAGGCCTGCAGACCATCTGGACAGAAATCCATCTATTAACAACGTATTAACATTTCCAACTGCTGAGTGGATGTTTTATTAGAAAGTGAGAAACCCGTAACTCTTCGTTATATTATTGAATTACTCATTTGGGGTTTGTTTTGGTCCAGATGCTCCGCAGCCGCTTTTTGAGAAGTGAAGTAAAACTGACGGTAAAAATATGAGTAATTGGTTTATCACCAATTACTGCCATTTCACATCAAACGGTATTTTGACGGTGTTGCTAAGGCATTTCTGAACAGTCACTCCAGCTCAGTGGTGATTTGTATGTTTAATTTGCTTTAAAGGATGACGCAGTTCTTCATAGGTGATGGGTGGAAATTCACAAGAGTCTTTATTTATTTAAAGTGGCAACATAGAAATATCATTTGTCTATGTTCACATATCAACAAAAAGACTATATATATGACTGCGTATGAGCTTCAAGTTTTCAGAATTGCATAGTGCATGGTTGTATGTTTTTGTCTGTATACAATAGAGAAAAACTGTAATTTTCCAGGAATGTCACCACAATCACCCATTTCATAATACTGCAAATATATAAATATTGCAATACATTCATCAGTGGGCCAGAGGCTCAATCTCCATTGTGTTACCTCATTTATTTAAATGAAAATCTTTGAGATTGTCACTTTAATAAATACAAAAGACATTGTGCAAATCAAGGATGGCTGTCAGCTATATGAAACTACACTCTGTAAAATAACAATAATAATAATACAGATTTAAATGAAAGTAAATAAAAATCATTGATTACTTTTAAAGTATTTTCTCAGTGGAAAAACAGACATGAGCACTTTTATTCAAACATTAATAAAGCCAGTTTATCGTGTGTGTATAAGCTAGAAATTACATCTGTGCATGACAGAACCGCTACACATGAGTCATTATTTCGCCGAATGAGCTGCTTTAACTCTAAAAATCTGTTTTATTCTTAAATGAATTACAAGAAATAAACAAAAAGTGGCTCATGGTTGAATAAGCCACCAGGATGCCCCCATCACTGAATTATCCTCATACCAAAACAGTTTGATCATAGCTTATTGTTTACACTCTTCAGGCTCACAGGAGGGCAGAATGAGACGGACACAGGGCCGTAGCTATGAATCATGGGCCGCATGCAGAGGAGATGACTGTGGGCACCTCTACACCTCCCTCTAATCTACCATCATCCAAACCACAACAACACAGTCTTTGTCTACCTGTCTGCAACTCAAACGCACCTTTCATCACACATTATGAGTTCTGGTTCCTTCCTGAAAACATTGCCACTGTTTGACATTTAATCAGTCACGTAACACTCTGTAATCTCCCCCCGTTATGACTGTCAGAGCTTGGATGACGAGCCTCTCGCGGTCGGTTCCCATGCTCGGCTGTGCCGGGGTCCCCACCCCGAGTCATCAAGGTGTAAGAAGGTGGCGGGGGGGCTTATGGGTGGTCGAGACTGGAAGTAGAAAGGGTTTTGGCGTGCCAGCGGGGGTCCAACCCCCTCCGCTGAACTCCTGAACCTCTCCTCTCCGGCTTCACGGGGTAAAACCTTTTAACACGCGCCGTTCTCCGCCGGGTCAGGCCGAGGTCTCCAGCCTTTCACGCGTCGGCCGCTAATGAGGTTTCAAAAATCTCCGAGCTAGGTGAGGGGAGTCTGACCTGCGCTCAGGAAACTGAGCCGTGGAGAGGCGGCAACACTGCTGGTCAAATCACTTCTGACATAAAACCGCAGAACAATGTGCAGTACAGTCTGGCTCTGGGGAAACTCTGAGAGAAGTGATGCTCGCTCAAAGGCTCAGTTTGATCTAAAAAAAAAATGGTCTACGCTGATTTTCGGTAAGTCCAATATAATGCTTAATGTACGGCGTGAGCCTTTTGTGGATTGTGATAAGAGGAAATTTGTATACTGTAGTCTACTCTTAGCTAAAGAAGCCCACTTTTGCAGCGGTGTACTAGAATGTGAATGTAAACCCTGGTTATTTTTGGTGAGAGCTGTGCAGCTTTTCAGTATTTTTCAAATCTTGTTTATTGACAGAGCTTACAGGAAGTTGGCTTGTTTCTTGAGTCATTTGGGGAACTCTAAGACTGTGACCTGGAAGCAAATGTCCTGCTTGTAAGAGCTTTAAAACTTGGCCCTTTTTATTTCCAAAATCTCTTAAAACATGCATTACACTTGAAATTGGATATTTTTAAATTATAGAAATCTCAACTAATTTAGGCTATAGGCTATGCTATTATGTGAGAGAGCAATAACGACAGAAGCAGTGAAATCGAGAGGAAAAAAAAAAAGCAGTTTAAAGTTTCCAGGTTGGCTGTCAAACTCTGTAACTTGCCTTCATTTTAGGCCTTCAAAGGTTGATTATTTCCCTCCAAAAAAATCATATATAGAATATACATAACACCTAAAAATGCAGATAGCCTACTGCACTCTCTTTGGATAATCCTTAAAAAATAAAAGGGGAAATAATCTACAAACAAAATGTGTTTTTTCAGCTTTCTTGTTAATTTTCTTGTTTGTTTAGGAAAATTTGATTATTTACAGCCTAGTTTGTGTTAGCCTATTCAAGGAGTCTGTCTCTCTATTTACTATTAATATCACTATATTTAATATAAATATATATATATATAGAGAGAGAAATCTCAACTAATTTAGGCTATAAAATTAGTTGAGATATATATATATATATATATATATAATTTAATACATTAATCTACAATTTAATACATTTAAATATGTGAAATAAAGCTTTAACCACTGCAAAACTGCATGAATTGAAGAGTCAAAATCTGAAATGGCAGCTACTGTCAACAGCTCAGTAGCATGTTAGCTTTAGCAGGAGTTTAGCTGTTTTTGTTTTTCTCTCCGTCTTGATTTGATTTAGCCATTGTTTCATGTTGTTATTATCTGGAATGACTTTTTACCAAGACGTCATTTCAACAAAATTACATTTACAGATAATGACTTGGCGAAAACAACAAGTTGGACTATTTTAGTTTGAACTTTAACTTCGGCTAACCATGGTTATCTCACCAGCGAGCTTCGATAGCTACAGTATAGCGCTCTTACTTTATAGCTTTTTCTCTGTGGCAAAGAGTGTAATAAGTGTGATTTCTAGTCCACACTTCTAGTTTGTAGTTACTGCAAAATTAAAAAGGTGTTTCTGCAAAAATTATAAATTTCTAAGGCGTCATATTTTAATATAGTAAAACAGTCAGATTTTGGGCTTAACACAATTTAAAATAAGCAGTTGTTGCATTTCGGCTATTACTAATAATAATGTTACATTTACTATTTTACCACTAATAATAAAACAAAATCCAAATCCTCAGTAACATTATCATCAAGTCATTTAAAATTAAATTATAAAATATGTTATTTACAGCATCTATTTATGGTCGTATTTCACGTGCCCAACAACTGTAATGTAGACATGCTTTGGTTCTACAATTAAAAATCTAACAGAATAAACTTTAGTCACTAGTTCTTTGTGTTACGCTAAACATTATGGCCACAGATTAAACACTAACCTTGTAAAATATAGTCCAAATAATTGCTTTAAAAAGAAAAACAAAGCTTTAAATTAACAAATAATGAACAGAGGACTCATCACTGTTTTATAACAGATCTTATTTTTTATTGAGGAGAGTCAAGTTGGGCTTTCCATTTTTAGAAAATAAACCAATGACAATATTACAAATAATGAAATTGTTACATCATTCACAGGGTTACAGTCAATATACATTTATACAGAAATACAGGATCTCCCACATCAGTCACAGTGGTCTGAACCGGCACTGGTCTACAATGTGGGCTTTAGAGGGCCGGGGGAACACGTGGAGGTCCCCTGCCTGTACTCGCCAACAGCCAGAGTGGTAGTGGGAGGGGGGTCGGGGCAACAGAGGGGAAACACGGGGTCATGAAGGGGAAACACAGGTGGCGCAGTGGTACGAAAGTTTGTCCAACAGAGGGAAAGACAGGCTTTGTTCAGAGCAGCAGCCAGCGTTTTGTCCATCAGCAGCCCGCTGAAGAGTCCTGAACACTGGAGCTCTGCCTGCTGCAGCATTCACAGACTATCTGCACCTGAAAAGTATCAAGCTACATTTGACCACCGCGGCAGTAGGGGGCGCTCTGGCGCTTTGTGCCGCGTCCATTGAACAGGAGCCATTTTCTGTCCTCCCCAACAGGAGGCGGACCCCTCACTCTGACCATGCTGTAGTTGGGCGGCGTTCAAACGCAGCCCAGTGGGTACAACCTGGCAAGGGTCCGTGTTTATGCACGCTATCATGTAACAGTAACGGTTTTCCTCCGTCCTTCAGAAAATTGGCACACGGTGAGGGCAGGACTGAGTGGTTTTTACTTTTGCTTCACAGATGTAAGAGGAGAGAGTACAGTATGTTTTGCTGAAAGTTGTGTGTGAAACCATCGCGGGCGTCACGACCACACTGCATCTTGCTTCAATTTACAGAGGAAAACTGTAAAAAGGTTTTTTAACTAGAGAAGTCTGCATGTGTAGATGGCAGCTTTTTGGCGCTTCAAAACTTTACAACAAAACTACATCTGAAAAGTTAAATAATATCGTTTCTGAACAATAGAAATCTTTGAAGGGGAAATAAGCAAATGAATGTAACATAAATACAAATCTTGCGTTGACATACGGTGGATTTCAAATTCCCAGTGATCCAATGTTCAGTTGTTTTAACTTTAAAAGTCATTCTCAGTAATGGACAATAATTTCACTTGGATTAAATATTCGGTCTGATTTCATGGAGGCAATAAAAGAATAATCATATCGAGTAAAAAGTATTTTAGGAATATGCAACAGTCTCACAGCAGTTCCTGAAGTGGTCCCGCAATTGAATGTACTTGATTCGAGTAAAAGGACAAGCATTTCCCTTTTTTTCCATGATGCTCAGTGTGACTTTCAACAACGGATTTTTCATGTGACACATGGGTCAATTTCCGCTTCAGTCTTTTCAAAATAAAATGACATAGTTAGGTTTAGGAAAAGATCGACTTGGTTAGCCTTAGGCAAAAAAACGACATATTTAGGTTTAGGAAAAAGATTGTGGTTTGGGTTAAAATAACACCAGAAGAGCTGTAACTTAAGTAGGTAAGTTACATGAGAATTACGTCAATGTTGACTTCTGGTTTCACACGGAACACAAACACCGGTCTCCTGGGCAAAAGTCCAGTATTTTTAAACCCATCCACCCCGACATGCTCCCTATGTGGCATTTGCCACTCTTTATACTTCCTGGTTCACAATTACTTGGATTACATAAAAATTAGGTCTGTCAAACGATTCAAATATTTAATTGCGATTAATCGCATGATTGTCCACAGTTAATCGTGATGAATCGCAAATTACTCGCAGTTTGTCAAGTCATAGTCAAGTCAGCACACTGACAGCAAAATGCATGTGATTATCATAAAGTGGGCATGTCTGTAAAAGGGAGACTGGTGGGTACCCATAGAACCCATTTTATATCAGATATCTTGAGGTCAGAGGTCAAGGGACCCCTTTCCTTCGAGCTAGTATGGCCTGGTTGGTACCAATGGATTCCTTATGATGCCAGTATCTTCACTCTAGTTTTAAAACTGAGCCCGCTACAACCTCTGAAAGATCAATACTGCAAGTTGCGTTAATGCATCAAAGAAATTTTTGCGTTCACGCATTATTACCACGTTACCTTTGACAGCCATAATAAAAATTGATTTTGTGTTGACCATCACGAAATAAAATGTAAATTTGCGTGTATGTACACAAATAAATACATTCAATTGTGTGACTATTTAACAAACTGCTGTGTAACTGGGCTGAAATCTGCCCTCCATGAAAACTGTACCAGCTGAATTAATATCTTGGTTTCTATACATTTCTCAATAGTCTCGAATTTGGACATCTGGGCTTTTTTTTCACAGCTTGGGCTTGAAGAAAGCAGCCAGTCTGCTGTTGAAGTCAGAACCACTTGAAACACTTCACATAAGTGCATCAATTTCTTCTCCTGCTATCACTGCTCGGCTTGAACTGCAACAATACGTCTCTTCTTGTGCCATCAAAATCATAAGATACATAAATACTTAATGCAGTGCGTTCAAACACTCCACATTCAAATCAAAAAGGTTTTCTCAAAACTCCTTCAGATAAAATGGAAAACAACAAACTAACCCTTCGGAAGGAGTTCAAACAAAAACGTATCCTCTTAGCGGCAACAGAATACTGACACTAAAGTCAGCCCTATTTTATGTCTAGCAATAAGCACGCCTGCCCACCCTGTTTTAATGTTTTTAAGGTAGTTCCTTGCAGCAAAGTTCAAGGATAATTGCTTGATTAATGGCTCAAAGTGTTGGCGGCGTCCATGGACAAGCATCTGAATGAGCTGTAATGGGAGCAGAAGCTTCACCAACCTTCTGTATACTTTAGATTAATTTCTTGAACAACATTAAGCGTTTTTCCCGACGGTGGAATATTTGCCGTACCGTGAGAAGACTCTCAGCCTGACAAAATAAACTGATGAGCTGTTAAGTATTGAGAAATGGAAAAGGAAGACAGTCTAAAGCTTCGGTTATAAAGCAAAACTGCGTGTTGGCATCGTTGGCATTTAGGTCACAGCATCACTTCTCAGCTATATGACTAACAGCTCCTGATTGTCCTCCTCCTCCCCAGTTTCACATGTTAGAAAAGCTTCCAGGGAAATATTCGTCCTGTGCTGTGCTGCAGATGGAAATAACCGAGGGGAGGATTAGGGAGCAGAAAGAGAATGAAAAGCCCTCCACTCATGTCCTTGAATTCTCTGGATGGAGCCAGGGATAATGGAAGGTAACAAGGCCAGGGTGCAATAACTGAGGTTTCTCACTTTCTTCAGCCGGTGCTAAAGCCGTCTTTAGAGACATCACAAACACTCAGGTCAGGTTCTGAAGATTTGGTTGAAGTGAACATGGAAGCATTGCAGTCTTTTTTTTTTTTTCCACATACAGCACTATCAAGACAAGACACAACTGCCCTGCTGATGAGTGTCAGCTCGCCTGCTGCTTTTGATGCTTATAAAGTCGCAGAGACGAAACCAGACAACTGCTGAAAGCCGGCTGCGTGGAGATCAGTGGGAGCGGCAGACAGGTGGCCGGCAGGCATTGCTGTGATCAAGAGGGAGAGAGAGAGGGAGAATCAGCGCCCGGACAGAGCGGCTGTGATCGGGGGCGCGGCCGCCCCGCTGTGACCGGACACATCTGACCGATAGCTCACAGCTGGATGTCCATGTCTGGCTGTCAGGACTCGGAGCGGAGCCCAGTAGGAACTGCTGCACTGCTGATATCATTTACTGGCTGTGTACATAAACCCCCGCCTGCTTCACCGGCGTCTCCAGGGGAATCACCGCATCGCTACGAACTCTTCCATCTTTTCCCTTTTTTACACCAGGTTACCGATGACGACGCGACAATGATCGACAGCTCTGCACTCATGAGACAGCATCGCTCACACAATAAAATGCATATACTGTCTTTAAAATGAAACCAGTCACAGGGAAAACGCTGTTTATCTACATGTTTTTTTTGTGCACCAACATGATTCATGTCTCAAAATAAAAGCATTGATGGAAGATCCAGAGTGTTTTGTTGGAGTCAAACAATAGACTCAGTGCAGGAAAAAAAAAATATAATAATAATAACAATTCAATAATATCCATACAGAAATTGCAAAAATATAACACGTTGCATTTTTTGTTTTGAATTCGCCTGATTGTAAAGTCTATTCGTGACTGTGTAAAATAACCATGTGTGGTATCAAAACTTTAATACTTTAAACATAAAAAAATGTCTTTTTCAAAAGGAAAACTGGAAGAAGAAGAATATAACGCAGCCACATTATACTCTGTAAAGTGTGTCAAATCCAAGCTCTCACCAAACAGAGTTCTAGTAATTGCAGCAAATCAAAGCACTGTGAAATTAACCACTCACTCAGCATGCTATCAAACACGAGTCCCGGCGCTTCGGGAAGCCACTGCTTCTTTGTGCGCGTGGTGTGTGTGTGCGCGACGTGCACGTACTGTACGCACAGACGGTATTGGAGATGAAGGAGGATGCTATAACAGGACACACTGTATGGACTCTGACGTAAACAGTAGAACCTGTTTCTTTGTGTGTGAATCTATGCAGGACGTTGGTTTGCTGTTTTTTGTTTTTTTTTCTCTCCACAAGCTATTTCTTCACACAATAAGGAAAGAAAGTTAAATCCTCCCTGTGGTCAGTTCTTCCGCTCCTGAACTGATCAGTTACAACTGTTTCCGAGTCATCGCGTTATGGCAGGTCAAGTGCATCTGATATGTACAGACAGTACAGGGGTGCAAGAAGGGAAGAGTTCTATTTGGCAGGCTGTGAATGTTTCACTGTGAAAGAAAAAAAAAATGTCTATCGTGAGAGGAAGCATGGTGTAGACGGAATTCTTCATCACAAAAATTCACACAATATAGAAAATTACTTGCAATGAGAAAAGAAAATGTTTTTTTTTTTCACTGTGTGAAGTCTGAATGGATGTGTTTTTTGACATCAGTCCATGCCAAATGTTGTCCATTTCATGGTTTTTAAAATGTATTTTCTCTCCTGGTTGGGAGCGCACGTCGGGTCCCTCAGTGTCCTCCGTGGTTTGCACAGAGAACTCTGCGTTTTCCTCATGATGTCCATAATTAAGAAGATGCAAAGACAATATCCACACCTGTTGTTGAGGATGGCCTCGTCTCCTCAACTCTTCCTTGATTCCTTTTTTTTTTTTTTTTTTTTCTTGCCCTTTTAAAGGGTAGCTTTCCTACTCGGGTCCGTCTAGTGTACAAGCTTATATCATCTATAAATTTAGATTTGCCTTTTCTCAGTTTTTCTTTTTTTTTCCTTTAAAAAATTCTTTACAAAATTATCAGAACAAACAAACCAAAAAAAAAAAAAGAAAAATTGGTGGAAGATTGAAAAATGTGTTTGCTGGTCACTTCTAACCTCCCCATGTTTCTGGCTCCGTAGATGGGTTGGCTGTGGGCCCTCTGATGCCTCATCATCATCATCATCATCATCATCATCATCACTTGGGACTTTTTTTTTCCACAGCCGATCCCAAAGGATGGAGGTGGAGGTGGAGGGAGAGTCACGGTGAGGGGGATGAGAGGGAAGTGGAGAGGGGAACGGGGAAATGAATGGTAGTCCGGTGGGAAGACCAGACGCACTGTAACGCGAAAAAAACAAAACATCCACTCCATCCTCCGCACCCAGAGCCCCGCATCCCGACCGCCTTTTTTTGTTTCCCACCCCCTCTGCTCCGCTCGGGAGGGTCAAACCTCCACCGACTGGATCTGGTTCATCTGTGCCCGCATCATCTGGACGCTGTTGAGGATCTTCTTTTGATGGCCCGCTAACGTCACACCGACCCTCAGGATGTCACTGGAAGGAGAGACAGATGTCAGATTACCACAGACTGTAAACACTCTATCTACTGTATAGTATCTATTAGGGCTGTCGAAGTTAACGCAATAATAACACATTAACACAACCAATCTTTCGGAGGTTGTATCGGACTCAATTTTAAAGCTAGAGTGAAGATACTGGCATCATATGAAACTACAAACCAAAGGAATCCATCGTTAACAACCATGTCATAATAGCTTGTTGCCAAAGAGGCTAAATAATGCTCCAAACTTACGCTACATATTGGCGAGGAAAAAAAGGCATGGCCATTTTCAAAAGGGGTCCCTTGACCTCTGACCTCAAGATATGTGAATGAAAATGGGTTCTATGGGTACCCACGAGTCTCTCCTTTACAGACATGCCCACTTTATGATAATCAAATGCAGTTTTAGGCAAGTCATAGTCAAGTCAGCACACTGACACACTGACAGCTGTTGTTGCCTGTTGGGCTGCAGTTTACCATGTTATGATTTGAGCATATTTTTTATACTAAATGCAGTACCTGTGAGGGTTTCTGGACAATATTTGTCATTGTTTTGTGTTGTTAAGTGATTTCCAATAATACATATATACATACATTTGCATAAAGCAGCATATTTGTCCACTCCCATGTTGATAAGAGTATCAAATACTTGACAAATCTCCCTTTAAGGTACATTTTGAACAGATAAAAAATGTGCGATTAATCACGATTAACGATGGACAATCATGCAATTAAACGCAAATTAAATATTTTAATTGATTGACAGCGTATCTATGCATTCTATCTATCTACTGTATGTCTATCAACAATACAACATATGGAGGCATGACAAGAAGGCTAGCAGCGAACAGCTGAAAAATTGAGATGACAGTAAAGTAACAGGCATGAAACAGCTGCGTGCCCATCCATCTTTGAGGCCGGGGAGCTTATATAATTACAGAAAAAATGTTTGGATGCCAGTTTAGTGTCTTTTTCTTTCTACTGAGTCATGCGGTAAAAAACCCCACCCATCTCAGACCACCAGAACGAATGCTAAGAATCACAAATTCACAACATCTCTTTGTCTATTGTAGACGCAGCATTCATCACAGAGGTCATATAAAAATGCCAAAATAAACGGCAAATTTCAACTCTGTCTCAAGGCAGCGAAATCAGCTCCAAACATAATAAATTGTTGAACGGTCTCATATCCATTAGACAATGAAATTCCTCGCTCCTAATTCTGAATCTCAACAGTGATCAGGCTTATTGGATTACACACATTACCATCTGTTTTGTTCAAAGAGTTGAAGCTCAGCATCTCTGGCTCGTGATGCTGTTATCCACGGACAGAAAATGACTTTTATCTGTCTCTCTACAGGTGGCATTCTTAACATGATTATATCTCGTGTGTAAGGAGGACTTTTTTTTCTCCTTGCTAACCAACCCCGACCTGTGACTAGAGGTCACCGGCAATCCTGAATTTTATCCAGCAATAGCTCTGTCAATTGTACAGCTAATAAAAAGAGAAATGTACTGATGGAAAGCTGAAAATCTTGCCGTTCTAAAGGTGTATTTGTTGTCATTCTATCATGAAGGCTAGAGGGTGAAGTTTGACTCTGAAGTGACCATGCTCCTTTTATTTGGTTTTCACTTTTTTCTCAGGTTAAATGCTTTTAAAAGCACCCTTAAAAATAAATTGGCGCTAAATATTCCTAATTCCTAAACTTTGATTTCCAAGGTATCCCAAGGATTCAAGGTGATAAAATCAGATGTTAGAAGATCACAGACATGTCGTCCCCCCCCCCCCCTTTTTGGCCCCTAGGGGCCAAGGAAGGTGAAAAGAAGAGATGTCACTTGTCAACATGTCACATCTTTTGTGGTACAACACATGCAAAGATCTGCACCCGCCAAAATTGAGCCAATAGCATCGCACGACCGCAGCTTCAGTCACACTGCGCATGTGTCAGACCCCAGGGCTCAAAACCATGTCCCAGCCTCTTTCAATATGCCTTGCCAGGGGCCAAATTTGCAGCGCCCCGATATCTATATCTTTTCGTGACATATAAACCTACGTCTGTGCCAAATGTGTTGCTTTTATAGCAAAATGCACAATTGTTATAAATATTTTAGCTTAGCTGCCCCACTAGCATATTATAAGGTTTCCTCTCAATCCTTAAACCGAGGTCAAACAGAGGCCTGCTGAACACATGGCAGAGAATAAAAGACGTTGTTATGGCTTCGAGCTATTGTGCCCACTGTTCAGCCTCCCAACTGCAGTATTACGACCTGCTAATTACATGCAGCGCGGCGTCTTTTATAACGCGCCAGAGGCAGAGCCTGGTGCAGGTTTTTGGGGGATATACGAGACTCGGCAAACACCGCCTCGTGCGATCGTTTTCCCTCGCGCTTTATCAGACCAAAGAACGGCTGGAATCGTCGGCACTTACTCCATGGTCATCTGGGACACCACATCAAATGTGGAAAAGTCGGCGCTGGCGAAGTTGTCTTTGTACTGGCCCATCTTGATGGCGTCCAGCCACTCGTCCACGGTGCTGAAGCTGGAGAAGTCTGGGATGCTGCGGTCCAGGAGAGGGAGATGAACACTGAGGGGGGGACACAAGCAGGAGCCGTTATGAGTAAAGCTAATACGCAATGGCAGAGCTTAAGTCACAGACCACCTGCTTGTGATTCAAACATGAATTATTACATTACATTTTCAAAAGGCCAGACAGAACTTTGTGAGAATCCCCCTGGCCTTATCCGTGAACCAATATTTTCCAAACTGATTCCTCATAAAGTGTATTTTCCAAATGAAGTGATAGGCTTCAGGGAGCAAATATACCCTCAGTGTCTGTGGAAAATCTGGCCCGCTTCGGTCCTGCACGCCACCACAAATGAAAGTACAGACAGGGGATAATGGAAATCAGTAAAGCCTCGCTCTCAAAGGAAACTAACACCCAGAGCAGAAATGCTTCAAAATGTTTTGTTTTGAAAATCGCACGACTGCTCCAATCCAGGTTTTCGCCCGAAGCATTCGTGGGAAGGATTTGATCTATCAAACCGAAAAGGCTTTAATTTCCATAACCGCTCGGCGCCAGGAGAAACAAGAGACACTGCGCTCGGAAAAAAAAGTCAACTGTGCCACGGATGGCACTTTGGCAGGAGCATGAATTTCCTGTTAGGAAGAGGAAAGCCTTTTTTTTTTTACATTTCGAGAAGATCAGATGCATTATATTGTTCAAGATGTTATCCACATCAATGTGAAATGATGCTAAAACCAGAGGCCTGTCTTGTGGGATGCCTGCAGAGACGAGATAAAACACACATGCAGATCCCGCACAGAGAGTAAAGGGCAGAGTAATGAAAAACACACGTTTAACACTGGTCTGGACCATATGTTATGACTACGAGTATGACTGACAAACAATGAGAACACAAGTAAATCACATAAAACAAATTCGATGAGCAGCCTTCCTCACCCTGAAGATAACGGGGTCATGGCCTTCAGCGTGTTGGGGTTGCGGATCATCTTGTCGAGGTTGTTGACGATCTGACTGAACTTGGGCCGGTTGTTGCGGTCCTTCTGCCAGCAGTCCAACATGAGCTGGTGCAGCGCGCTGGGACAGTCCATGGGTGGGGGCAGCCGGTAGTCCTGCTCTATGGCGTTGATGACCTGCAGGGGGAGACAGAGATCTCTAAGGGCTGCTAGGAGGCTCTACAAAGAGGAGGTTGATCGATGGAGAGGAGAGAGAGTACGATCCAGTGTCGGAGGAAGTACTCATAAAAAAGTCCTGCTCTCAAAATCCTACTTAAAGGGGACATATCATGCTCATTTTCAGGTTCATACTTGTATATTGGGTTTCTACTAGAACATGTTGACATGCTCTAATTTTCAAAAAACATTATTGTTTTTCTCATATTGTCTGTCTGAATATACCTGTATTCACCCTCTGGCTGAAACACTCCATTTTAGCGCCTGTCTCTTTAAGAATCACATTTTTTCTGATCTAGACAGCCGACAAAATGTTAAGCGTTGTCTTATTTCACAGTTTGTGGTTGGTAGGCTCCAGATACCCAAATGTACAGTATGTGCAAAAACACTGAAAAAGAGGCTTTTTCATGATATGTCCCCTTTAAGCAAAAGTACAAAGGCATTTGCAACAAAATGTACGTAAAGTGTCAAAAGTAAAAAGATCCCAAAATGGCCATTGTGACTGATATTATATTATTAGATTGTAAATTATTGTGATGTATAATTGCGTAAGTAGCATTTTGCTGTCGTAGCTGGCTGAGGTGGAGCTAGTTTTAACTACTTTATATACAGTTAGGTTGCTCCAAAGAGTCACAAGATATGCATGTGTTCGAAAAGAAGAAAAAAAAAAGTTTTCTCTAAATTTTGCTGTTTTTGTGAAATATTGAACTATTTTATTGTATTAAAATGGAACCATCTGAGAAGTTTAGAGGATAAATGTCTCTTTGTTGGAACTGCTAACAACTCATAGACATTTGAAACCTGAAAGGGACCCCACGTAGAAGGAGTCACAAACCAAAAGATTGGGACCCGCTGGTATCATCTTTAACAATACAGTGTTCTTATAAGCTTACAATGAATGGGAGACTGATTTTGCAGACCCACAGAATGTTTGTTTTCTTGTTTATACCCAAATGAGCTTTATTCTATTGTGGTATTCTTAGTTGTGAAACAAAAAATGTTCCCATATACTCAGAACAGAACTAGATCATCTTTCCCAATTCATTGTCTATGGAGCGGTTCCACACTTTCCATGACATCACAAATTTGAGTTTTAGCGCTCTAGTTTTTGGAGTTGTTCATCGTTTACTAATATGTTTTGGACTGTCATAGGGTGCCTTCCAATGAAACTTGTGAGCTCCTAATAGCCTCCGCTATTTCTGACGTCAAAAAATACGTCACAACTCGTGAACTCTGAGCTTTCAGAAATGTTCTACTTACGAGGTTGTGAATACCACGAGAGGGGGGCGTTCGTATGGACTCTTCTCGTGTACACGGTAAAAACGAATCCATTTGAAGGCACCGTTGGACCATAGAAACAACATGTATGAATTTTGAAAATGAGCATAGTTCCCCTTTAAGTGAAGTTCACTACAGTCGTGTCTAACATGAAGTAAATGTTGGCACTGATGCTCTCTCTTTTGATGAACATAGAACAAGAGCATGTGTGCCTCTCACCATGTGGTGAAAACAACTGCTATAGTCATTACTGTGTAAGAGTCAAAACTGTTAAATTACAGTTATTACTTAAACACATAAATGTATAAATACATATATTTGTGCACAAATCACTACATTAGTTCTCCATGTGTGGAGTTGTTAAACACCAATTAGGTCATTAGGAGCATAAACCTTATTCTAGCAACTTCTGCCAGATGTGACCTCACTTCTGGCCTTTACAAAGTATTTAATGCTCTCTCTCTCTGCAAAGCCACATTAAAAATCCGTCTGGCTCTGGCCGGCGACGCTGTTGGTCGAGGGGCACGCAGAGGTGGTGCACGCTTAACAGAGTGAAACAACCCGGAGGACACTTGTGACGAGGACGCACAATCCCCTTGCTCATTACCGGGGCCATTAAAGGAGCTCCATTCAGACTCCGATTAATCTCATTCATGAGACCTCCAAACGAGGACCCCGATGGAGCAGAAACACTATCTGGAGCTGCTAATAAGATAACCGTTGAGGTCCTCAGTCCCTCTCAGCGCATTAGTGTTCTCACTTTCAATTTGAAACTATTTTCATTATCTCTCTCCCCATAATTTGCTCGCTCCTCCGCTACCCAGAGGGAGATAGGAAATGGAGGCTCCAGTCAAGAGCAGAAATTGTCCACTGAGCGCTGCCGTGCATTTCAAATGATCTGATTATGTCTCTGTGGTGAGTGTGGGGGAATTTTCATATAAAACCCATGAGTGAAAGCTGCTGTTTAGCTGCGGGAAAGCAGATACAATGACAAAATGTATCTCGGAGGAGTCTGGGGCTGTAATGAAACTCAGGAAGCACATAATGTATGTGTGCAGGGAGGCCTTGTTTCAGAAAATGTTTGACTTAAGAATCAAGGGCAGTTTTAAAAAATGACTACAGGCAAGTTTAATACGTACATCCTGATTGGTCATGTCCCAGTAAGGCCTCTCTCCGTAGGACATGACTTCCCACATGACGATCCCGTAGCTCCACACATCACTGGCAGAGGTGAACTTCCTGTACTGGATGGCTTCGGGTGCAGTCCATCGGATAGGAATCTTCCCTCCCTGCAAACACAAAGAGCACAACCTCAAGACCGAAACCCGACCGTCACAGTGTCCCGGCTCTGGAGAGAGACACCGTTCGTGGCAACAATGCTGCCGGTAATCCAAAACTGGGAGGTGGATATAACAAAACCCCTGGGAGGAAAGTGTGGTACATGAAATACTGGAGGAGGAGGAGGAGGAGGGGGAAGAAGAACAGGTGAAGGGTTGATGTTTGTATCGATAGGAAGAACAGTGAGGGAGTGCACTGTAGCGTACGTCAAACCTGGGTTAAATAAAACCAAATGGCAGCACCAGATGAAAGGGAGTTTATATAACTTCTCATTCACAACATAATTAAAAAACTTCTTTGAGAAGGCCCTGGTTTAGTCTGATTGTTTCTTACCAGAGCACTGGTGTAGGTGGGGTCTGATGTATCGTCCTCCAGGAAGCGCGAGAGGCCGAAGTCCGAAACCTTGCACACGAGGTTACTGTTGACCAGGATGTTTCGGGCAGCGAGGTCGCGGTGCACATAGTTCATGTCGGCCAGGTATTTCATGCCCGAGGCGATGCCGCGGAGCATACCGACGAGCTGGATCACAGTGAACTGCCCGTCGTTTTGCTGTAAAACAGACATGTTGTGTGTTACAATACCTTAAAGCTAGGGTTGGTAATGTTGTTCAAATACATTTTTTTGTTATATTTGTAGAAATTGTTCACTACATCCCGACAGCAAACAATAAAACTGATTTTAAAAAAGTCAGAAAATCCTGTCGCAGCACTGTAATAAACCCGTCCAATCAGTTCATTCGGCCTGAATAAAATGATTGGATGGTCTACCTGTCTATCTACCTGCGTGCACACTGCCTGTGCACTCATTGTACGTCACTGAGTGTTCTGCAAGCAGCTAGCTTGATAGCTGTGATTCCTAACCATATGTTAGTTAATGTCATATTCGTTGTTTACATTCATTATTATATATTTATAACGTAATGATAACTGTGTGGGAGTGGCTTTGGAGGGAGGCCTTAAGGGATGGACTGTCTGTGTTGCCCACTTGGCGACTTTCTTTCTCTCTACATTTAGTGACTTTTGGAGCTAGTCAGCAGCTAGTGCTGCTAGCTACTTTCATTGAAAAAAAGTTGTCAACACTGGACTGTATTTTTTGATTGGATTATCTTTTAAATCTAGCGTCCTCTTGCTAGTTTCTCAGCATTACAGATTTAAAGAGGAGGTGCTACTAGAAATTGTGGGTCGCCTGACTGAATATGTGCATATGATTTAATTTCCTAATTTCAGTCAAAGAAACCAAAACACAGTGGACTTGTTAGTGTGCTGCATTAGTGTTGTGGCTGACGGGCTGAAAGCAACACAGACGGGGATTGTCTCATTTTTGTACAAACAAAAGATTATGCCATCAGGATTTGAACAAGGTTATAATCACATTAAACTCTTCACACAGTGGCTTAAAGATA
>CAKAOI010032133.1:0-12190 GCA_916701655.1 Sebastiscus albofasciatus
TGAAACCACCTGTTGTGTGTTGTTATTTAATGTACTGTTTGCCTAATAAAGCCTGATGAGGACCTCTGGGGGATTGAAATGTTGCTTTATTGAAATTACTACAGCCCGTTTCCTCTATTGAATGGCTACATTGACTTTATGTTTGAATTTGTATGAACTCTATTGATCCAGTGACCCCAGTAGCCACATTGCAGCCTCTATAGGTCTGCAGTCAGACAGATTATTTAAACCAATGGTTCTCAAACTATGGTACAAGTACCACTGGTGGTACGCGTGCTCTCTCTAGTGGAACGCGGAGGAATGTCTGACTATCGATTCCTCTTATTGATGCTTTCCCACAGTTGCGCATGCACAATGACGCATGCGCACGCTGTATCATGTTTCAGTTTGTTTGGGACCGGAGACAAGGTGAAAAAAAAAAAAAAGCTCTTAACAGTGTGGTGCTACTATACCTGAGGGGATGCACCCTATTTTTCCCTGATAAAGCGACACTGCGAACAACAAATCTGTGTTGAAATCAGTAGGAGGAGAGTTAGTAATGTTAGCTGTTAGCAGCCGGTGGACAGCACAGTCCTGACTGGCTAAATACCGGAGATACGAATGTTAACAGAGGTGCCATTGAGTTATTATTATGAGGCGTTCCAAGTCGGCTCAGGAAAAATGACTATTGGGTGAAGGTAAATTACAACGTTATCATGATGTGTTCAAATGTAATCTCATAAAATGTAGTTTTTGGTGAGAAACTTGAATAAATCCAGTTGTTAGGAGATGGGCCCCGTCGTCAGTATGTGTACCAGGCTTTTCATTAACTACAACGTAAACCCATCCATGTCAATAATAAATGCTCAGGGAAAGTGCTGTGGTGACGTAGTTTATAGAGCGAAAAAAACACATGGGTCCAACAAACACAAGGCTTTTATCCAGGAGACCGCTGTTCGTGTCCCGTGCGTCACTTTACAATCAGCTGTTTGTTTGTGTCCCATGTTCACAATGTTCAGTTTTAAGCCCAACCATGTAATTTTTTTCCTAAACCTAACTATACAACATTAAGCATGTGTTTGCTGCGACCGAAACGTGACTCCGAGGGGTCTGACAAAGCGTCAGTATGTGACGAGTTGGGATGAGAACAGGTTGATTCAGATTCAGATTCAGACAACAAATTCATTTACAGCTTACCCCGTCACAAACACACAGATAACATCCAAAATGTTACATGTCAATCACAGATCAGTAAAACAGACAAACAGAGGTCGGTGAAGGACAGCAGATAAGTTAAATAAAATATAATAAATAGCAATAAAATAGATGAAAAGAGAAAACAAATGGATAATAAATAGACACTGTTAAATGATTTATCATGTAAGGGAACTGTCATTAAAAAATCTCACGTGAAATGACTCCCGTCTGAGTTTAATAACCCGATAGCAGAAGGAATAAAAGATTTGGAGTAACGGTTGGTTCTCCTCAGAGGTGCCCATTAACGGCGGCCTGAAGGCATCGACGAGAACTCATGAGACAGAACATGAAGAGGTTGGCTGATAATATTCTTTGCCTTCGTTACCACCTGATTCTCCCAGAGGGAACATAGCTCTCTTTGTTTGACTCCAGTAATGTTGGAGCAAACCTTAACAGACCCAGGGTTCGGAGACTCATGTTCATGTCCCAAAGTGTTATTGACTTAATTTGAAGACGTTTGTGATGTGTTTTCCGTACTTATGTTGCATTACTTACGTACGTATTTTATGTTACGTTTACGTAGTTATTTTAAGCCCAAACATGATGCATTTCATGGTAACAACGTGGCGTGAAATGGCACGTGAAAAGCTTAAAATGCTATCATCATGACATGCAGATCGCCCTTAAAACGCCTTCCCATGAGATCAGGTTGTTCAACCACATACTCTCATTGTAGGTTATATGCTGTTAGTGTACGTTTGCGCTTCCGAATAAGTTTGACTAACGTGAGGCTTTGTTTCCTACCTGAGTGGTCCTCTGACTGATCATGTTTCTTGACCTGTCAAACTCTTTGCAATTAACTCGGAGAATAGATTGTCGTGATAATCAGACTTAACTCACCTCATTAATTCAACCAGACATTGTGTTTGTGTGTGTTTATTTTTGTTTGGGACATTTTTTTGTTTCGTTTTGCTCTAATTAGTAACCAATTAGTAGTGAAGGACGTATCCATCCTACTGATGTCATTTTCACTTGGGCAGTGCTCACTGGGAGCAGTTAACCTAATAATGTTTTTTCATGACAATCGAAGAATTATGATGATTTAAGGGTTGTTATTTCTGAAAATCAACTAACAACAGCCTTTATTGCTCAGACAAAGAGTACAAGTAAAGAGTACAAGTAAGAGTCTTTAAAAACACAGTTACAGGTGACTGTCCAAAACGTCAGAGTCAAAATCCAGCAAACACTTGACATCTGTGAAGAAAAACTAATGCTGGAACGGGCTCACGATGAGGGAAGACAAACTGCCACAGACAAAGGTGAGCACACAGACTGGATACACAAGTGAGGAAGGGTGATGAGGGACAAGTGAAACTAATCAGGGCGGGGTATAGGTAATCACACGAGGACAGGAAGTGAAGTATCTGAAATGAGAGATAATGGTGAGTTCCAAAATAAAACCGGTAATGACTGAAAAACTGGAAACAAGAAAGAAATAACCTTAATCACAGGACCGGGATGGAACAGTGTCAGTATGGGTATCAAGTTGAATTGAACTGTACAGAAGTCCTTCCTTCTTTCTCTTTATTTACACAGCCTGATGATGTAGCAGGAAGCCACTCAGTCTTGCTAACAAACAGCTCTGGTGCTTTGGGCCTGGACTGTGTGGATCATTAGAGAGTTAGAGAAGGTGAAGATAAATACACGGTCAATGTGATGGATGAATGTGTTGATGGTGGATGGAAAGTTTGGAGGACGCTAGATTAAAAAAATGATAAAAAGGTGACGGAGGGATAGATAGATGGAGAGATTAATGAATGTTGATGGAGGAGTGGTTGTATGGATTACAGAGAGATGTCAGATAGGTATCATTTGAAATCTTATACACTTATCAAGATGATTAAAAATGTTGTTTTTGATGCAGCGAGACACTTTTTCACCAGGAAAGTTTGAATAATTTATGTTTCCATCACAGTTAGAACTAGAATTAGAAACGCTGAGCAATAAAGCATTGCTACTGATCTGAAGACTGTGATAAACGTTAGAAGAAATGGCAGGTTAATTGTTTTTCTCGCAGGCTGGTAGGCAACAGGAACCTGCCGCTAAATGTACGGGACGCTGAAAACAGCAGTGACAGAAACTCAGAAACAGCACAACAATGGCAACGAGGGCTTTAGTGAAAGAGCAACATGGCTGCCTGAGGACATATGAGAACTCACTGATCATCACTGGTCATCAGATAACGTCTAATAAACTCAGGAAGCCACACCTTCAACAAGTCGACAACAAGAAATTAACTCAGTAAACAAAGCCAACGAACGGGAAAGTAAAATGCACTTTCCAAAAACACAACGACTATCACCAATGAGCACACTGACTATTCTTGTTTACTTGTTTACACTCCTGAGTCTGAATCAAAAGGCTGTTACAGGTTTCCTTTGCTGTGTGAGGCCTCTGAACTAACAAGCTGTGGCTGGTTTACAGTCATCGGTCCTCAGGGGCCCGTCAGGTTTCATCTGACAGCTGGAAAGCTGAAGGTAAGCACCGGGGGCCCCAGAGAGCTGTTAGACTGACATCTCTGCTGTCAGGTTAGTCATAATGATATGCAGAAGGTGATTTGTTCACTTTTAACAGGGAGGAACGGACCTGGCTTGTTTCTTTCACCCCCCCGACAAGCATACCAAAGTCTTTTGGTTCCGTATTCTTTAATTATAACTGACAGAAGGTCAGAACTCACAATTAAAGCCACAATTACAAATCTGTCTGCTACTTCAGCATCGCGGATATATCAATACACAGCACAGTTAGGCTGCTGATGTTACTGATATTTCAGAGCCGTGGTCGGGGCCTTAGATTCTAACTAACTGATATTTCAGAGCCGTGGTCGGGGCCTTAGATTCTAACTAACTGATATTTCAGAGCCGTGGTCGGGGCCTTTGATTCTAACTAACTGATATTTCAGAGTCGTGGTCGGGGCCTTTGATTCTAACTAACTGATATTTCAGAGCCGTGGTCGGGGCCTTAGATTCTAACTTACTGATATTTCAGAGTCATGGTCGGGGCCTTAGATTCTAACTTACTGATATTTCAGAGCCGTGGTCGGGGCCTTAGATTCTAACTTACTGATATTTCAGAGCCGTGGTCGGGGCCTTAGATTTTCACACTTAACATGCCACAGAATGAATGCACAGACTATTACATATCCTTAAGATAAGTAGAGTTCCTTGATTTATATACCACAGTAAATGTGGACCTTTTTCATGCCTTTATAATAACATTTGAAATCTCATTCAGTTTCATTTATCCTTAGGGGGGGCAATTGATTCATGAACAAAAAGAAATTATGTCACACAGGGAATGAAAAAAGAATTGACAGAGAGGTTGAGCGAATAAGGGGGAGAAAAGGAGAAGAGATAGACGAGCAATTAAATGATATACGTACATGAAAAGCACAGCAATAAGCTGAGTGATCCTCCAGAGATGACTGGATGTCAGTCAGCTGTCTCCCTCTTCATAATGATATGCTGATGTCGATCTGTGCCACTGAAGGCCAAACGCCTCGGGTCTTATGAGACCAAACTTCATTTTATTGGATTGTCTTCAGCAGGTGGATGTGTCTCTTCAAAAGCATAATGATGTACATTAAATCTGATATGTTTGGTTGAATAAAAATATAATACAAATTGCAAATATAAGAAAAAATAATGAATGTTTACATAATATTTCCCACTGATGTTTGTGTCCCGTGTGAATCCAGAAGTCATTGCTGATTTATTCGTAACATAACTTCCGTACTTAAATAACGCCAGTTTTGTAGTTACTTTAACCCAAACCACCATCTTAAGACTGTCTGCAGGTAATGGGCGTAAATCGCCATGTTGCTGGACATTCGTAGGAAAACGCATAATGAGGAATGACTTTTCATATAAACCGCTGACTACGAGGATACGTTGACAACAGCAGCACACAAGACTGAAAGTAAATGTAATGCTACTGACTCCATTCTCTCCACTCTAACTGCATTTTCTTCAGATCAGCACACCTCTGCAGTGGAAAAACACTCGCACAGCGTCAGTATGGTGGTTAACTCAACTCGCTCAACTTGGTACGAGTATCATCAAACTGCCTAAACTGAACTCTTTCAAAGGCCAGTTGTTCTTTTAGAGTGTCCAAATAAATGAACCCTGAAACTCTTTTAGGGAGATGAAAAAAGGTTTTCAGGATTGACAACACAACATGAATAAATTAAGAAGGAACAGAGTCTGAAAGAAAGCGGGACAGAGAATTGGACAAAGAGTTTCTTTGTTACGCTCAAGCCAATAAAGCAAATTGAATTGAATTACGGCAAGTGAACAAGCTAGAAAAGATGGAGGAGATCAAGTAGGACATTCAACAATGACAACACCGCAGGAGAGATGTAATTAAATCTAATTACCTATTGTCCGTGCCACATGCTAACACATCCTCCCCAATCTCAAGGTTAATTAAGAATATTGGGACTTGGACTCAAACACTTTACTCAAGAATGTAATGATTGTACAAGACACTGTGTGATTATATGGTGGGTGATCACTAAGACAGTGCCGAGTGTCCCAGTTCAGTCTCGGCTTTATTTCCTTTGTTTTCTGCCGACATGGTGATCAAAACATTGTCAGTTTCTTCAATCAATCGGTTATTAATAATCACACGACCAAGCTCGTGGAATCTGCTTTCGGTACAGCATGGTGGGCACAGTGTCAGTAACATCAACATCACATTAGACACATGATTAACAGAACACAACTGATATTATTCACATATTACCACAAGACAGTATTGATAAGATTGATACAAAGGTTTTAAGTGCAGTCTGTCAGGGTTAGTGTGAAGTGTTCAGAGTTCTTATTGCATTGCATTGTGGGGGAAAAAACTAACTCATCGCCATAAAAAAAATGTCGGAACTGGATGTTTCTGAACCGAAATTTTTTTCAGAAATATGTTAAATATCTGCCTCATATTACGCTTGCAGAAACGCAACACCACTTGTTTAACATTGTGAAACAATTGGTTAGGTTTAGGCAATAAAATGGTGAAGGTTAGAAAAAATATCATGGTTTGTTTTCAAATACAAACGTAACAACGCAATAAAACCACTACAGTTAGGTTTAGGAAAGAATAGCTGGGCTTAAAACTACTAAGTTTGTACAGTGAATATGGCACTAAACATTGTGAATACGGGACACGGACAAACAGACGATTGTAACGTGACACACAGGACATGAACAGCAGTCTCCTGGATGAAAGCCCTGTGTTTGTTGGACCCATCCACCTCACCTCCCACCGGCACCCCGGTGTGTGTCTCTTTTTGCTCTAAAGACTACGTCAATTACTCTGACTGAATCCAAAAACGTCAACATTCAACGTATCCCTGGTTTGCAGAAACATCCAATGCCAACATTGTTTCTTGGCGACTGGGCTGGAAAAAAACTGTATTTAAAACTGGATGATTTGGCCGGTAGGGACCTATAGCGCCTCCTAGAGGGCATCATCTGAAAGAGGTGGTGGTTTTCTTTTCCTTTCATTTCTTCCAGTGTTTGAGACCGGTCTTTATCTCAAGACCACTTTTTGAAGGTCTTGTCTCGGAATCCCAATAACACAGTAACACTGACGGTGAGTTTTCCTTGAAGGAATAGTTCAGCTCAAAATGAAAAGTAAATTGAAGGCATTTGTCAGCTACAGTAGTTTTATCAAATCATTATCAGTCAAGGATATCTTTGGGATTATGAGCTTCTTTCTTTACTTCTTTCTCTCCCCTGGAACAGCAGGATGGAGAGATCGGCCGGAGAGCTGCAGGGTGTCTGTTAATGCTACTGTTTCCATCCTGTTATTGGCTGCGACACTCATTTTTCTTACTGTCAACGAATCCCATGAATGCACCAAAACCACCAAGTATTGATATTGATATCTCTTCTTCCTCTGTGCCATAGAGCTCCATTAAACACACATCAATGAGCCGCACTGTGTAACCGTGTGACAGGTTGCTTTATTACTATGGACACACGCATGGTCGTTTATTTTGACTCAACCCCACAAACACCGGCGTGCAGAGCTGTTGTCATATAAACTAACTGCAATCTCATTATAATGATCTGTCATGAGTTCTGCTGGAAAGCCTCCAGTATCCCACAAAGACACACACACAAAAAAAAGAACAGACTCCTAGACACAAATATTTTCAAAGATGCACACAAACAGATACCGGACGTATAAAAGAATCAGGCAAAAAAAGTAAACACATAACACCGTTTTAGGCTCCGTGCGACTGACTAATGGTCCGATCAGTCACACACAGCAGCAGCTCTGTACTTCAGAGCCAATGACGAACTTGCCATAACTTTATTTTCTGGACATGATACGCTGCAAAAATTCCGCTGGGATTGAAGGTTATGTGAACATATCAATGGCTGAAAAGCATCACATTCCTGAGCTTCTCTAACAACAATTAAAAGCATTCATAGTGAATGTGAAAATGAGATGTTCTTGCAGTTGAAAGCCAGATCTTAAATCTCAATGAAGAATAAAACACTTCACTTCTCAATATGTCAGTGCCAGCTAGAGCTGAGCGTTTAATCAAATTTTATTTTCAGTCACAATTTTGGCTTCCTACGATTATGAAAAGAAGATAATGGAGATATGACAACTGTAGATTCAGCATTTTTTAACATTAAACTTGGTGAAATTCTAAAAATACACGTGGATGATGGTGCAAGCTGAACGGAGAGGGGGGGGCTATCGTATTCATGCACCTTGGCGAAGGTCTGCGCTCTCCGAGTGCCATTCTAGTTGTATATGTAAAGCAGCTGTGCAATGCATTCTGGTAGCGTGGCGGCACGATTCTAGAGATGCACCGTCACGTCGCCCGCTCATTTGCATAAAGTTGAGGTCTAGGCTACTTTATGCAAGTCAGGAGTGTCAGGCGCAACTCACCGCCTCTGGAAACTCCCTAGAAACTTTTAAACTAAATGTTGTCGATCCAAAATAAAGACGGATTCAGTAACTGCATGGATTATTTCTCACATAACGTGTTTTCAAAAACACATTTCAGTGAACTATTTTCATGATATAATAGAAGGAAGTTTCCAAACAAGCCACCATGTTGGTTCCGGTTTGAAAGCTGGAAGCAGCAGCCCACGAAGGAACGCTTTCGTCCAATCAGGTGCCTAGGGCCTTGTGTCTAGTGGCAGCGCAACAAGTGTCCAATGCTGGGAAGCGCAGCGATCCCACGCTATAAAAAACACCCCTGTGGACACGTACCATTACAGCACCCCTTGCTCAGACCGTGCTGCTTCAGCGCCGTGGACTTAGTGCTCTCCGCATCCTCTCTCCCTGCGGGGCTCCCAACTAACTCGTTGACTGAGATGGACTGACCGGTGCGTGGTCCACGGTACTGTCGACAACCCACTCAATCCGGTCTTGAAACCCCGTCTTGTTTACATTGCTTTGTGAGTGTGACCTTTTTGCCGTGTCGTCATGTCAGCCTGTTCTCATTCCGTCAAATACCAACGCTTTGTCACAGCCGTCAGCATTCGATACCGCCGCACAAGGCACCCTTTACCGCTAGAGACACACCAGGCCCAACAACACAAAGCTTCCATCCAGGAGACCGCTGTTCGTGTCCCGTGTTCACAATTTCAAGTCACATTTTCTCTCTACAAGTGTAGTAGTTTTAAGCCCAACGATGTATTTTACCTAAACCTAACTATGGAGGTTTTGTTGCCTAATCCTAAACTAGTGTTTTTGTTTAATTTACAACATTAATCACGTGTTTACAGCGGTCGAAAAGTGGAGATGAGGTGTCTGACAGAGCGTCAGTATGTGACGAGGGATGAGAAAGTGTTGCATATCTATACAACCACTGTGTTTATGATTAAATTGTTTACTAAAGCACAAAGTTGTTCATAGATCTAGTCTCTTCATTTTGCTCTTAAAGTGCATCAGGTTGATGCATTTAATTGTAATAATAGTAATTGTGTTAAATAATCATCTCAGTATTGACCGAAACATGATTTTTGCCTTAATCGAGCAGCCATAGTGCCCACCTAGTTTCATTTTTGAGACGCGTAAGAATAAAAATAAGCAAAGGAGGAAGCACAACGCAGACACACTGTTTGTGGTGTGTCTGTGTGTCCAGTCTCATCCCCCTCTGGACGTCCACAGTAGAATATAAATGTAGAGCAGAGCGGCGTTTGAGAATTTCCCCCGAGGCTGGAGACTAAACGGCCTCGTTGCCTCTGCCCATTTTCACGCTCATGTAAAATACATTTGGTTTCATGACACACCGGACGGGATCAACAAAGAAACTGGACGCATATAACGAGATGACAGCAGCCTCCAGAGGCTTTGTGGCTGTATTTATCATAAATCTCACAGCAAACACAGCTTGTGCAATAATAGAGGTCCACCGCAGAGCAACCAGGCTGGAAACAAAGACGTGGTTACTGATATCAGGTTACTGATAACTCCTGCAGTCTTCTAACAACTTCCATCAATGTGTCACTGCATCAAGTAAACCAGATCGTTTCACTTTAAAGAGCCCGTCTGTTCACATAAATCATCAAAAATAATGACAGCGGTGTGTGCTAATGAATTAAGAGGCTTGATTTTGGGGTGTCGCTTTATTTACGACAAGAACAAAGAGAGAAACAGAACCTCCAGGTGTGTGTTCGTGACCACTTCTACAAAAATTAAATAATAAAAAGTGGAAAACGTTGAAGAAAAGTCGTCACAGTCTGAACAGTAATACGCATGACGAGTTAACTGAATCGTCTGCGGAGGCCTCGGCTAATAACAGATGTTCTGTGTAATTATAAAGACTACGGATTACTTTTCAAAATTCAAATCTTCAGCCCTTTAGCGAAACAAAACCTAAATCAAATTCCTTAACATGAACACAAAGTGGTGTAGAAATACAGGAACAAACAAACAGTAGATGCACATCTCCCTCCATGGAGTATAGAAGAAAGGCTCACTGTGTTACGCAATCAGCAGCTAATACAGACGTCTGTTCACACCCTCGCACACACACACACACACACACTGTTCATCCAAGGTCTCTGTAGAGTATTCTACAATGGGGCCAAACTCACACATTGCAAACAATAAACTAAGACGTGACAGATATGGGACAAAGAACCACAGCAGCATTAACACCCAGTCAGGAGTTCATCAGTCTGATTCTGATTGGTTCCATATTCAACATCAGTATTATGCTTTGAAATGGTGTATTTTGAGAACATTATCCTACTTCTTAAACTAAATGAATCATTTAATAACCAATTGGTTTATCTGAAAAATACATTGACACAAAGAAAGAACTAGTATAGAGGTCGGCGTGGTCTTCTTCATGTGAATAGACGACACGTTCTTACTCCCAACTCGTCAAATACCGCTGCTTGGTCAGCGCCCCTCGGCACCGACATACCACTCTTGTGTTACTTTGGACGGACCAGGGACGGCGTGTCAGTATACGCCCGTTACACGCATAGTTTCCTTTAGAAATAAACTTCCGTTTTCACAGGAAGTTAGGTTTAGGCAACACAACCACATAGTTAGGGTTAGGAAACAGTCAGGGTTGACGTTAACTTCACTGACTAGCGTCTCACGTGACTAATGACTGATGTGACAAAATAAGTCAACGTTACTTTTAGTTTTAAACGGGACATGAACAGCGGTCTCCTGGTCATACTTGCCAACCCTCCCGATTTTCCCGTTTTTCAAAGCCCTCTACAGGTTTCCTCCTGGGGTCACAATTCTCTCGTAATTCTCCCGATTTCTGACAAATTTTCACACCTTTTTTTTCCTTTCCATTATCTCAACCTGTTTCTGGCTCTGTGCAGCGTATATAAGCTCTACTGTTTCCACCTGGATGAAGATAGAGCTACACCAAATGTCTTTTCCTGGCGACACCGCCGGATCGTTTTCTTTCCTGAGAATTAAAAATAAAATGAAAAGTAGGCCTATTTTAACCAAAAAATGCTGTTGAAGGGAATTTTGTTATTTTCATTCTTTTAAAGTCACCAGAATGCAGAAAAACAGTCTCTGAAACTAATCTTTTCTCTGGGGGAGAACCCCCAGACCCTCACTTTGGTTTTGAAGTCCTCCCTACTTTTGAGGTCTCATGGTTGGCTCAAGTATGCTGCTGGATGAAAGTCTTGTATTTGTTTGACCCATCCACCTTTCCCTCTCGCCCTGAACGGACTCTCTCGTTGTTAAAAGGTTGGATTACTGAGGTGTAGCCTCTTGATAGAGGACAGATACGAAGCCTCTACTGACTGTTACTGAAGTATAAATATGGAGTAACGTACGACACGTACGGAACTATTTTCTAAAGAGACTGCTCTCCACAGTGTTGTGTGACCGAGCATGAATCAAGCTTTAGTGGACAGTGTAGGAGCCAAAGTGTGTATTTAGCCTGTTATTTATTATTATCACTATTATATTTGTTTAGGCTGCACACATTCTTTTGGTAATCATCACTTCCGGTAATTGACACAGGGGTGTGGTTTCACCTGTTCATACCCGTTCACCGGGGTCGCGAGAGTTAGACAAAGAGGGTGAGATAGACTTGGATATTTTCCGTCACTTCACGTTACATACTTTAGTTATTCCAGTTAGCCTGAGTTATTGTTTGTAATTCCTTTCATTTAATAAACCATAAAACGCATCTGGACTTTTGGACTTTTTGGAACGAGTCACACAGTAAAGACTTCAGCCTCTTAGCAGCTTTTTAATTGACTGTAGTCGCTACCGACGGCTGTTTGGAGAGGTTGAAGCTTTCCTGTGATAATGAGACACACTTGGAGAAATGTTTATTTCTATGAGCAGCATCTTAATGTCTATCAACAGTAATAGATTCACAGAGAAGCAAAGAAGAAGACACAGTGCTGCTCACGTTACTTGACATCTTCATAAAAGAACAGGAGGATCCTGGAAAGGCAGTAAGCTCATTTATTTAGGCATGAACCCTTACCTCAAC